>SNQJ01S0175240.1:22262-33809 GCA_010110895.2 Picea sitchensis | reverse complement strand
ATACCAAGGAGCGACCTAGGTTTGCTGACCACCTAGAGGCAATCAAGTTTATCTGCAAGGACTTTTGGTCAGAGCTATTCAAAAAACAAATTGACAACTTGAAGACTAATCATCGTGTGAGTTTGTCTTTAACTCTAAAGCTGGACATATGTTAGAAGAGTAACTTGTAATATTATTGTTTTGATAATTTCATAAGACAGAAGAATTGAGAGAAATGATTAGGAAAATTTCCCCAAGGATGGGGAAGGTACATAGAATACTAGGGGAAGGTACGTAGAATACTAGGTATCAGAGATCGCAGAAATGTTTCCCTTTTAAATGGGGAAGGTGGGTGGAATATTATGTGTCACAAAATAAAATGGAGATGATTTTTGATTCTGCACTCCTTGTTTCTTGCATGCAGGGTACATTTGTATTGCAGGATAATCGTTTTCGATGGCTTACTCGTATATCTCTTGATAGCCCGTTGCCAACTGCAAATGGCTCCCCAAAAGAGTCATCTACGACATCAAATGATGCAAAATCTGCACAAGCTGCAGGCATGCACCTTTACTTTCCTTGTGGAATAATACGTGGAGCATTAACAAATCTGGGAGTTCCTTGTCAAGTTTCTGCTGAGGTGGCAAATCTTCCTGCATGTAAGTTGAGTTGTGTCAGAAGAAATTGCTTTGAAAGCTGAAGCTTACTGCACTTTGTAACTAACCATTTATTTTGCTGATCATTGGGTATATATGTTGGTCTTTCACATGCAGGTTCATTTGTTATACGCATCAAAGGTTGAAATTATCGAATTGATATATACTACAACGAATTCATTCTAATGGGCAGATATAGTTTGGTCTCCTCAAAAAGAACACTGCGAACTTGATGTAGACACCATTATATTACAAATACATGGATGATAATTGAAGGGATGATGGTTTGGTGAGCAAACTCTACATGTTCTAGCTGATTCAAGGGTTTTTCTGATGAAACCATTTGATCTATTATGGTATATTGCATTTCACTTGTATGACATTCTATTAGGTTTATTTAAGGGTTTTGATGAGGACACTGAATCTTTATTTACTATTTTTATTGATTACATGTCAGGTTCAATGCTTCCCTACGGAAATTCCTTTTAAATTGAGGGTGGTTATTTTTGAATACAAAAAGCATGTATTTATTTTTTTTGTAAATTCTGGAGCTATTCTATTAAAAATACAGTATAGATACAAGCATAAAATCAGAAGTGTTTATCCCAGTGAATTGACAGAGCAACCCGAAAACTGAGGCCTGCCTTGTTTGGGAAACCAGGCTGGAAAAAACATGACCATCTTGCCTGCCCTTTGAAGGGAAACCAGGCTTACAAAAATGGTTATAGTGTTTGTCTGTGTAATAACTATCTTAAAACCAAGGACTAAACATAACTTAGAAAACTGAAAATGAACACAAACTTGGGAATTACACATGCTTGCTAGGCACAATTGGAGAGCTGTCTGGAGGGATCTCTTCTACAATGGGGCAACCATTGAAGTCGTAGTCGCTGTCGCTGGAGGAGCTAGAGCTGTCCGAGCTTGGTTCCTTGACCGGGAGGCCTGCACTCTTGATAAAGGGAGTCATCAACGAGCTTTGCTTGCTTGGTGGAGTCTCTGCTACTTGCTTGCTGGTTTTCTCCTGAGGAGGCAAGGTGCTGGGTTGGGCAGCAGAAGGAGGAGGACGAGTGCCGAGGGAGGGAGGTGCAGAAGGAGGAGGGAAAGTGATGGGGGAGTGGGGTGAGGGAAGCGAGTTGGGAGGGCTCTGAACGAACACACCCGAGAGGCTGAGGAGGGTGCGAGCGAGTAGGTTTTTCACAACCCAGTAGCTGCGACGATGTCTGGAGGTGCATCAAGAGGCTGGGAGAGAGCCTGAAATTCCTCCTCCCAATTGTCTAACAGCTGCTGAAGAGAGTTAGGAACTGAGTCGTCATAGCCATCCTGGTTGGCCATGACGAGCGGGGGAGGTGCTGTGGATGCACGCCCTCCATGACCATTTCTCCCCAAGATGGGGGTGGTGCGCTTGTGGGGAGGCATATGTGAGAATTTGAGCCTGCGGAGCACGGAGCGGGGAGAGAACCACCACCGCCTGCGGAGCATGGAGAGGGGAGAGAGCCACCACCGCCTTCGGAGAACAAAGTGGCTGCAGACTGTGGAGAAATGCTAGAGGTGGTCGAGGGAGACGGAGAGACAAATGCCATGAGGAGAAAGGCTTAAGTCGAGGACCTTCAATTCTCTCATCCTTTGCATGCGCACGAACTGAGGCGTCGTATTGAGACCATGCAGGAGACGAGCTGGAACAGTTGGCGGAGTAAAGGTCCATCACCTCGGGGGGAGCATTGAATTAATTTGCATGAGGGGAGGGTGAGGTGGAGCGCACCAGGCCATTGTTTCGCGTGCCGGGGGAGTTTGTGGTGCCTGCCAGGTGGATTGGAGTAACGCCCGCATCCGAGGTCCAAAAAGCATGTATTACGTACACGTGTCTTACCTTTTAGGATTGAAAGTTGACCTGCAGCAGTAGACAGTTGTTTCTATAATGGTTACAGCCACCAAGATCTTACTTGTTAAATTGTTTGCTTTGGTCATGATATTTTTGTATGTACTCTTCGTTTTGGGAATGTGTCAATAAACATGCCTTGAGGGGATTTTCTTTTACTCTTCTCTTTGGAAATGCTTCAAGAAACATGCCTCAAGGGGCTGCATCGCAAAGAGAAGACTTCATCCAGTTTAAGTTCCAGGCTTGAGGAGTATGTGTTCTGCCAAAATCAACCAGGATTTGCACCCAGTCTCATCCCTTCGAAACTTATGCCATATGGGTGGGGTAAACCATAATAAGAATGGAAACTTGGTGGATAGCTTACTCTCCATTGACCTCTCCAGTGGAGAGACTTTTAAAGAACTCAAAAGGCATTCGTATCTATTGAGATACTATATGGCTAACAATGGTGTATTTACTTGATCAAATATTCAGTGATTTGATTCTTTCTATAGTATCAAGCAACAATGTCCCTCATCTCAAGGTGATGCTCCATGTCTAGTTCTGGGTCCTACTCGTTCATTATTAAATTTCAGAGACATACACACAAAAATGAGAGAGATGATAAGAATAATAAAGACCTCACTATTTTGATGGCTCTTTCATCCTCATAGGGGTACATGTGTTTATAAAGGTTGAAATGACTTTTCATTTCAACTTCCTGACTTGACCCTCTCTTTGTTTGTATTGATCACATTCTTGCCAATCTTTCTTCCTTCCTTGCTTTTGACAAAGAGTTCATGTGGTTCAAACTTCAGCCCTCCTCTTTAGCAGTGTCTATAGTCTTTTCCTCTGTAAAAAGGGCTGAAATCATAGCTTCTAATGACTGAAGGTTACTAGCTTAACTTAAAAACCTCATTGATATATCTAGTGGGTAAAGTATTTTACGACACTACTCCTGTATCCTCTTTATCTTCTGATTCTGCTTCTTCCAACTATGACATAATGCATTTAAAGTATAGTTATGACTGAACATGTTTTTACCACTAGTGATCTTGAGCCATGAAAAAACTTTTTTTCAAGGAAATTTTTTCATTTAATGCTTTTGATTCAAACAATTCTTTAAACTCTTCTTTGGAGATTTTTGATAGGTCTAAGTGATGTATTTCTGCATCTAAAATTTAAATGCCTAATGCAGTTATCAACTTAGGTCTATTCTCTAACTTCCCATTTAGCAAGTTTATCCAGCTGTAGCTTTTTGTTCCGTGCATTTTACTATTTCCCACGCTCTTTTGGGTTAAATGTAACTTAGTATTGACCTTCCAGGTGTGGAAGTTATGACCATTTAACTCTTCTAAGGGAGACTAGAGTTTCATTTCTATAAATTGTAACTAAGTGTTGACCTTCCAGGGGTGGAGGTTACGACCATTAAAATTTTCAAGGGAGACTAGAGTTTCTGTTTCCACATGTTCATCTACATTCACTGTAACTAAGTATTGACCTTCCAGGTGTGGAAGTTATGACCATTAAAATTTTCAAGGGAGAGTTTCCATTTCTACAGAGATAGGAAAATACTCCTCTTTGAAATTTCTGTCAGAGATTTATCTGTCTGCTTATTGTAGTCTTAATAAAAAACAATGTCTTCTATTCTAAATATGGACACAGTTATGGATTTCTTCAAATATGCAAAGCTTTCAATCTTTTAATAGTTTTTTTCAACAAGTTTGCAAATCAGATTCTAACATGGGCACCAATTCTGCTGCAAAAAATTCTTTACTACTGCAAAATTGTTCTGCTATGACATGTCTGCTACATTTTGCCTTTTGCTTTCTTGCTCACAGAGCTTGAAGTTTTGGATGGGTGTTGTCTTCTTTTATGAACCGATGTTCAGATTTTCTGTGATTTGTCTATCCTTACACTGTACTTCAGGGCTATGCCCTCTCTACACCTTTAATACCTCTCTCCAAGGTCTTTGTGCTCTAGTCACAGGGCTTGGGCAAAGATTGATCTGATATCAAATTAAATTTCAGAGACAAAAATGAGAGAGATGATAAGAATGACAGAAATTATTCTTTTGTAAGCTTATTCATCCTTTTCTTAAGGTGATCCCTGTTCCTAAAAGGATATGATATGTACCTTTAAAAAAGGATGATACCTATTCTCAAGACCTTTCCTAAAACTGAAATCATACCCAGTTAACAGGGGATTAGTGTTAAAATATTTGATGTGCTCGTTTTACCATAGACAATATCATAATATTGTCAGCCAACCATAGGCATACAGCCACCCCCAAGCACAATAACCTTTGCTAAATAGAATGATTCCGTAAGCAACACTATAACCAACAGATAACCAAGAGAGCACATCTTTCTCCAAAGATAGCGCACCAGACAGAAAGTCCCAAAACCACAGAACAAGAACAATACTCAACTGCAATAGTTGCAGCTACACTTACCAAGAATACCACCAAGAATAGTAGCCAAATCACAGGTGCATCATTCACAACCTTGTAATAAAGATATGGATCGTCATAGCTCTTGGAAAATCCAAATATCGTCAATTAACTGTCAATTCGTGCAGACCAAGCTCTTGGAGTTTGCTTGAGTCCATACAAGGCCTTCTTTAATCTACTTGGGTGTACCTCAAAACCTTGAGGTTGCTCTATGTATACTTCTTCCTCAATTACTCCATTGAGAAATGCGGTCTTTACATCCATCCGATGTAGACTCCAACCCATGGATGCTGCAAGAGATATGATGGCTCTAACAGAGGTGTATCTGACAATTGGAGAAAATGTCTCATCATAGTCTTTTCCCTCATGTTGGGAGAACCTTCTAGCCACAATTCTTGCCTTGTATTTATCGATACTCCCATCTACTGCATGCTTTATCTTGTAAACCCATTTTGAAGTGACTACAAACTTTCCTTCAGGTCTAGGCACAATTTCCAATACATTATTTTTCATGATGGATTGATATAGCTTCCTTCCATTCTTTCTTCTTGATTGCTTCTTCAAAGGTGGAAGGTTCTCCCTCTGCATCTGCAATCCTGGGAGCTACATGATCTTCATCATGGACCTCATCTCAATGACTCTGCCTCGATCTGCTGAAAGTTGTATTCTCATCGAAGGTAACATCTCAGCTAGTTTCAACCTTCTGTTGACCTGGAACATAGATTCTGTAAACTTTTGATGACTCACTATATCCAACGAATATGTCGTTCTTTCCTGAGGGTTCCAACTTCTTTCTTTTATCCTTGGGACATGAATATAGATAGGACAACCAAAGATCCTCAAGTGTTCAACACTTGGCTTCTTTTCGGAGAAAGCTTCTTCTGGAGTCATGTTTTTCAATATACGATGAGGACTTCTATTTTGAACATATACGACTGTCATAGCTGCTTCTATAGATAGATTCTGGTCATTCATCATTGCCTTAACAAATTTTTCAATGGATTGGTTCTTTCTCACCATTCCGTTGAGGATTAATGTGGGACAATTAACTCCCTCCTAATCCTGACTGCTTTACAAAAGGCAACGGGCTCCTTGGAGATGTATTCTCCTCCATTATCAGATCTTGATTTTCTTGTCTGTCAGGTGTTATAATGTTATTAACCCCCTAGCCCTAGAGGTCACCTACCCAATTCAACCACTTTCCTCTTTTTCTACCCGAGTTTCTAGCCTAATTTCCCTTTGGTCGCGCTTGTCCTTCCTCAAACCTGCAACCAAAAGGGTTGGTCACCCTTTTTGGATTGCCAAGTCGCGACCAGGTCGCTCTGTCTGTGTGCTTAGGTCGCGATCGAGCCTAGAAGCTCCCTTTTTTGGACTTGGTTGCGATGGATGAGACCTTACTCTGATTTCTCGGGGTTTAGTCTCGAGAAGGCTTCCATTATGAGCTCGAGGATCTTATCCTATTAACCATATGGCCTTATCTCTAAATCCCTATAAGAACCAAGCCATTTCCATGGGAAAGGGGAGAAAGAACTAGCAAGGTTACTCTGGCGTTTTGGTGGCCAAGCTTGGGCAAGAAGCTTGGAAGAAAGACATCTCCTCATTTTACAGTTGTAAGTTGTGATATTGCTTACTTGATTAATATAAGATATGCTGGATGTTTCCCTCTAATTGATTGTTTATGTAAGTTCATGTATTCATTGATAGAGAATTGGTATGATTGTGTGTTATGATATATTATCAAGCTTAGAAGCATCCTTTGTTCGTATCTCTGTTCCTATCTTAGGTATAGGAAGAACCTAAGGGAGCTCAACTCATGCAGGGTGTAAAATCCTTACAACAGGTTGGTGACCATACTGGGGAGATCGCCCTTTATGTGATTTTCTTCCTTCTTTATATGCTTTCTTTCTAAGATCTTTACCCATTAAAATGTCCTGATCTATTGCCAGCCTTTGTTGTACTTCTTCCCTAGTCCAATTGAAGAAACCTCTACCTTGGATTTGATAGATCTCATCCTTGATCTAGCTTTTTCCCATTTTTTTGTGTTGGTCGCGACTTCCCAGTGTGCACAGAGCGACTGAAGCTTTCTAGTTGCGATTTTCCTCCCTTGGCGCAGTGACCATCCTTGCTCCCAAGTCTGCCAGGAGCAACCATAACTTTTGGTTGCACTATTCCTCTTCCTGGGTTGTGACCTGTGTGCACAGAGCCACTGAAGCTTTCTAGTTGCGATTTTCCTCCCTTGGCGCAGTGACCATCCTTGCTCCCAAGTCTACCAGGAGCAACCATAACTTTTGGTTGCACTATTCCTCTTCCTGGGTTGTGACCCGGTCACACTGTCTCCCTCTACAAGGAGCGACCGACCTCTTAAACCCGCTTTTTTGAAGAGTTATCCTTCAAAAAACTCAAAGAGATCCTTTCCCACTGGTCTCCTTCAACACTCCAGACCTGTCTTAGGCATGTCTCATTGATTTTGCTTCAAATTGTTGAAATTTATGAAGTTTATCTTCTTTTCTTGTGATTGATGGGTACAACCAGAATCATCTAGTCTAATCCCTTGAATTAAATACAAGGCTATCCATAGCTCTTTGAGAAGATTCTTTCGCAAAATCCGTCATTCTATTATACAAGTCTCTCTTTCATTAGTTTGAATGTTTGTCGTTTCCCGAATCATTTGAGAACCCTTCAAACTATTATTTAGACTTAAAATCTTTTGTGTGCTTTAAGTTTGCATGCTTGGTTTTTTCTTCCATGTTTTGCATTCATTACAGAACATTGTTAATTGAAAGCAAAGGTTGAAGAAGAGTTTTTTGTTTCAATTTTCATGTAGTTTGAAAAAATAAAAGAAACAAAAAACATTTTAGTTAGAGTGATTTAAAATATCATTGAAACAATTCATGCTTGATTAAGAATTTCATAAATCAGTCCTTAAGTTTGGTTGAAAAAATCGTCCTTTTGTCTCATTTGCAAGAATACAAATGAATCAATATGCATTAAGGTGTTTTCTTACATAAAAAACAAAAATAAAGATACTCTTCTCCCTCCCGTAAATATGATTCATCGAAAGGAAAATTGTTGAAATTTCATCCCTTTGCATCCATTTCGAGTTGAGTCCTTTCACATCATAAGTTTCACTTCCACACAACCTTTTGAGTAAAGAACATTGTAAAAAACGAACATGTGTTAATAAAATTAACTAGACTTTTTCTTTTCTAAGAACCCCAACAATAGTCTAGGTGTATGGTCTTTGGACTAAGATAAGTGAGTAAACTGTCCAAGACCACGAACACAAACCATAAAACACTATAGAGTGCTTAAACCCAACTTTTGTATAGGCATAGCTGRGAGCCCCCWCTCRCACAGGGGCTACACATGAGGTCGCGTGCAACTGGGCAACAAAGATTACCCCTCTGAGGCTTAACAAAACATAGTGGAACGATAGTATATTGGGGATTCTTCTTGAGAATCGACTATTTCCATTTGGTCTTGGAACTTCGTGAATTCCGAATCTGTTCGGGGTCATCTGAATCTTTTTTCGGTCCTCTTGTTTTCAGTGCTCTTGAGGAATTTTGGACTTGATATCCTGCCCATACTGTCTGACCTGATTGTCAACTGTACTTGCCCGGAGGCTGAGTGCAAGTTGGTGACCTTAGTTGCCATAATATTTAGGGCTTTTACACAAGGTGACGACGAAGGGGAGTCTTTGCTGTACCTGAATCAGACGTTGGTCAAACTCACTCGAGCTCCTTGGAGGGCAACCCATGGATAAACCGTTAGGGAGCTTGCACCAAGGTGTAAGTCTGTTAAGCAGGACGCCAACGTAACTAATCCACCCACTTATCCCTGCCCCTTCTAACATGTTCCCACGATGTTGGATTTCATCACCAACTAGTGTGCTCATGGCGAGAAGCTTTGGTTTGTTTGTTTGATTCCTAGATTTTTAGTGCGTGCTGTTTATTTTCTTTAGTTGGCTTTAGGACTCTCATTGTTATATCTCAATCCTGGACGAACAAAACTTGCGTAGGTCTCGGAGGATGCAAGGTTTGCCTCCACTACATTACAAACTCTTGCCTCCCAACTCACTCGAAGACCACCTTCAAGAGGAATTCCATGAGGAAAACTACTCTGAAGCTAGAAGCGTTGTTACCCCTTTGCTTGAACACCCATAAGGAAACAACTTTTGAGAGGGATTTGTACTCCTTGCAAATCCACCCTTGATTGACTCTTTCGGTCCCCTCCTTCAGGTAAACTCTGTCGGAGAACTTGAACTCAGTATTGATTACCCTCGTCTACCACTTGTACCTTGTGAAGACGTCGTGAGCATGTAAACCCAACAAATCCATTTATTCGAAGGTTTCACCACACCACCACGGGTTTATGGTCCATCTTGACCCTATGCAAACCCCTGAACAACCCCATGACATCCTCGATCGATTAGATACAACTATAGACTCTTCTTTTAAACTCTTGCAACAAGATCAATCACATGCCTCTTCACGCACCCCTCATCCCCCCATATCTGACATCTCCCATATGTTTCAAACTTCTTTCCCCCATTCCTCCCCCACCTACTCTACACCACAACAGGCTCAACTGGACGTCGCCATAACCCAAACATCAACACTGACATCCGTATGACATGTTGTTCCAACCATTGTACTGCCACCTTCAAGAACACAAACTTCTACACCCCCCATTGGGGGACAACCTTTCCTTACCCCACTGTTCTTAGGAGGCGATCCCAATCTCCTTGGACATCAACATTCAACGGGAGGATTACCTCCCCAAGGAAGTCAACTAATGGGTTTTGGCCAACAAACATCTATGAGCCAACCTTTCACTGGGGGACAACCCCTGTACTCAAGGAAAATATCTGACCAACATCTAGCCGGGGGGCAACCCTCAACTTCCTGATCATTTTTAACGGGGGCATATCATCCTATCGGGAGCCCACCTTTATTTGATTAGGGGAAACCACCCACTGGGGGGCAACCCTCAACTTCCTGATCATTTTTAACGGGGGCATATCATCCTATCGGGAGCCCACCTTTATTTGATTGGGGGAAACCACCCACTGGGGGGCAACCCCCAACCACAGGGACATATTCGCTCTGGGGGCACCAATCAATTGAGGGGGGCAACCCCATCTACCGGACAACACCCATCATGGGGCCAAACTATTCCTTCTACCACCAACCTACTTTTTGGCCACTCTTACCCAGGAATAGTAAATACCGTATGGAACCAACCTCCACAACCTGCCAATCYTGCAACTGCCACTCAACCAGGAGGACCCCTTGGAGGACCACCCTATGGTGGCAGAYCTCTTGGCGGACCACCCCACGGTGAAGGGGGACCACCCTATGGTGGTGGACCCTCCTGACCACCCCATGGGGGACCACTCTATGGAGGCATACCTCTTGGAGGAACACCTTATGGAGGAGGACCCCTTGGGGGACTACCCTATGATGGAGGAACTCCTGGGGGACCACCCTATGGAGGAAGACCTCTTGGAGGACCGCCCTATGAAGGAGGACCTCCTAGGGGACCACCTTATGGAGGACCCCCTGGAGGACCACCCTATGGTCGAGGACCCCCCGACGGACCCCCTTATGGAGGAGGACCTCTAGAACAACACCCATATGGAGGGGGACCATATGACTCACCTCCACAGGTCAACAATTAACTCCCATTTTTGGCAACTTTAGATTTGCCTGATCTTTCATGGTTGACTAATGACCCCATACGACATTCCCCGTTTTGGCCCCCCATTCCTGCCAAACTCCTATCCGATATTCCAAAGTTAGACGAAAAACCTAGAGAAGATCCAAACAATCATGTGATGACTTTCCATTTATGGTGTTCTTCGAACTCCTTGATAAACAATTCCATCCGATTACGACTTTTCCAGTGAACCCTTACATGATCAACACCTAAATGGTACATCAAATTGTTGCAGAACTCCTTTGACGACTTTAATTCCCTTGCCATGGCATGTTTGACACACTTTCAATTACCTATCCGCTATGAGACCGGTATTGAGCTTCTAACCTTGTTACACCAATCAACTTCCATCCATATTTCAGATCACATTCATGAGTGGAGGCGTCGACGTCGATTAATCAAAGCCACAATCCTGGATCAATTATTAGTTGATTGGTTTACTCTTTTGCCACCTATAGCTCAAGATGTCGCCATGGGAAGCGCTGTCATCGAGGAACATGCCGTCAATCAAGCCCAATATTTAGATTTGGTATACTCTCAATCGGGCACATTATACGACCTAATTCCCAACGCTCCTCGACCGTTGAATGATCCCACCAAACCTGCACCTGGACCCCATGCCAATGGTATGATCGATCCTGTTTCTAAAGATACATCTGGTCAGATGACTGGGCAACACAACCAATCGAATAAAGCTACCAATCCTAGCTCATTTGTCCATACAAGCACTCCAACGAAGCCCCTTGCCCAAACCTCTGAGGTTAATTTAGTGCAGTCAATCGCACCAAAAAACCCACAGCAATCCGGAGGAAAAAAGAAGGGTAAAAATAATAAGAAAAAGAAAAACTCTTTCAAGCAGTCGGGCCCCAAGACCCAAGAAAACAATG
>SNQJ01S0175240.1:0-15163 GCA_010110895.2 Picea sitchensis | reverse complement strand
GAGCATGTGGTGGCCATTTCTCTGGGTTAGCCACTGCACAATTGTTTTTATGCGGATGCTATTTTTGGCCCACAATTTTCAAAGATTGCATTAATACGATACAAAAATTCCACCCTTGTCAAATATTTTCTAAAAAATTGCACGCTCAACCCGCTCCTTTACACCCTGTAGTTGTAGTCGGCCCGTTCGCCAAATGGGGCATCGATTTTACCACCTGTAAACCCCCTTCTGTCGACGGTCATAACTACATTATTGTGGCCGTTGATTATTTTACAAAATGGGCAGGAGCCATGCCCACCTATTCTAACGACGCCAAGACCGTCGCCTTGTTCGTATTCAATCACATCATCGCCCGTTTCGGTGTGCCTAAATCCATCGTGACCGATCATGGATCACATTTATGTAATAGCATGATGACAGAATTGTCTACTTTGTAGCGTTTTGACCAAGAACACTCATCTCCTTATTACCCTCAAGTGAATGGTCAAGTTGAGTCCATTATCAAAGTACTCAAAACAATGCTCCAGAGAATGATTGGAAAACATAAATCCAATTGGCATTTAATGCTATTCCCTGCTTTATGGGCATATTGGACCTTAGTTGAAACAACCACCGGTTTCACCCCGTTCCAACTTGTCTATGGTTTAGAGGCTGTTTTACCAATTGAATGAAAAATACCATCCCTTAAGCTAGCTGTCGAACTACTTCTCGACACTTCCGTCGAAGAAGAGAGACTCTTATATTTATTCCGTCTTGATGAAGGATGTCGCAAAGCCATCATGGCCAATATGTCTCATCAAAAGCGCGTCAAACACCAATACAATAAAAAAATACGCCCTCGAACGTTCTCAGAAGGAGACTTAGTTTTGGTCTACAACCAAGACCATGACAAGTTAGGCGCAGGTAAGTTTGAACCTTTATGACATGGCCCCTATATAATTACACGAGTTCTTAATAAAGGAGCCTATGAGCTAGCCGACTATCAAGGCAACCCATTATCGGAGCCCCGCAACAGTCTCTACTTGAAATAGTACTATGCATAGGTCTCGCACTATCTAGTGCTTTTGTACCATATGTAATATAGTATGCTATGGTTGATTTTGTTTTCCCTCTATGTGACAGTCTTTGTCAATCTGCTTATCCTGCTTAATCCTTGAGTTGTAGATGCTGTTGTTTTCCTCACTTTATTTTGGATATGTGGATGGATCTAGTCGCACCTTCCGGAACATCGCTTCCACTGCTTGGGTGATTATTTCACCCACCAACGATATAGTCAGCTCTGGGGGCATCTATCTAGGCCCTGCAACACACAATGTTGCAAAATACAGTGCCGTCATTGAACTTCTAACCGAAGCATCTGCTTTGGGCATACGTCACCTGATAGTACGCCTAGATTCCGAGCTTGTCGTTTCACACCTCAACTCGACTTATTATATTCAACATCCTATCCTTTTTCGGAAACATTTAAGGGTACGACTCTTGGAACGATCATTTCATTTTATCTCTTATGAACATATACAAAGACAATTCAATTCTTTCGCTGATTCACTAGCAAATTTTGTTTTGAATTGGCATTTACTTCATTAAAAAGCATCACATTCAACATTCATTGTATAAACCATTTCATCACACATATATATAAGAAAAAATCACAAAGCCACATGTCCATATATATATATAAAGTGTGTCAAAAAATTATCCAAAACCTGTATAACATAACAAAATTGGGCTTTCCGCCCATACATCCGCAAAACAAAAATGCACCAAAAGTCCATCACACTAAAGAGCACTAATCATCATGAGGAGCCCTCTAGTCATTATAACAAATGACTACTTGAGTGACCTTCCACAGAAGGCACCCAAACCGATTCCCCACACCTACTACATTCCTCTCCATACGCAGAGGTATATCGTCCATATGTGGCACTTAAATGCCCACAATCAAATGCTCGAGATTCTCCTCGAGATCTTCCAAGAGCTCTACATCGACTCTTCCACTGTGTTGATCTTTTCCAACACCCAACTGCTCACCTCGCCTATTCAATGACGACATACCCGATGGACGTGCGGGTGCACAATCTGCCCATCAAAAATTATTTGTTATATTAGACACAAAAAACATTTATATATCATAAAATCACAAAAAAATATTAAAAATACCAAAAAAATATACTATAAATTTATCTTTCTTACCGAACTCATCACTGAACATTTCCCCCTTGAGGAGAACCATATGTGGATTGTCACAATAGTCCACATCGTGATATGCATAATCATCTATTGCCACTATTTGGCGATCCCACCATTGGAAGAATTTTGCATCAAACTGGAATTTCGCTCCCCCCCTGAGTCGGGACAAAAAATATGTCCATTTCTTCATCGTCGGATCTCTATACCCAACATCTGGCACCACATCCCATGGACACGATGTAGGCACTCGCTCGAAGAAGAAAGATAATAAAATGGATCCATAACAAAATTGTTTTTGTCGACCCAACCTACACTTGGTCAACTGTTCCTTCATGTTTGCCAACACTGCGGCACACCAGTTATATACTGTAGGGGATATAATCATCACTGCATAATCTACTTGGCTCCTCAAATCCAAGTGAGGCCCAATATTCCCTACCGCCCGTGTAATGGTGAGTAAAACGATGCGTAAGGTCAAGTCCACTACCTGACTAATTGGCAATTTATTGCTTCTTTTCTGTGTACCTGGGTGACAGTAGCGTGCCACATAGTCATCTACCCACTCTCCACCACCCCTCTTTCCACCTACCAGAACCACGATGGCACAACGACGGGAAAATCCCGTTAGAAAATATATATCCTCCATCTCCAAGGTCAATATCTGGTCTTGTACCACAAAGTGTTGTTGATTTTCATCCCACATATCGACCAAATTCTGTAACATGGCTGGCTGAGCTGGCATGTTTTGACAAAGAAAGAATTTCAATAACCCACAATTTCTCAAAGCATCTAGAGTGGGAGGGTCATCTATAGTGACATTGCCATTTAATTCATGTTTGCGTTCTATCCACTCCAACATTGTGCCCACACTTGCCAAAGACAACACAACATTTTATTAGAACCCAATCATAAAAGAAAACTCATAAAATTTTTACAAAAAATGATAAAAATCAACTCGGTCGCGACCCCCTTGAGAAAATAGTGCGACTGATCGCGATCCTATGTGGTAGACAATGCGACCGGTCGCGACCATACTGGTCGGTCGCCCCTCAAATTTACCTTGGGCGTGACTGGTCGCGACCCTATGTGGCAGACAGAGCGACCGAACCATTCGGTCRCACCCCACAAAGGGGCCAATCCCGATCGCGTAGACTCAAAATTTTCGAGGCTTRCCATTAACAAAAAAATGCATGAAATACAAAAATACAAGATGGGTTTTGTAAGTTGGGATCCAACCTGTTGTTTGATGGYTGAAGGTTGTAGGATYCGTGGTTCCAAGCTCTGCAATCACTGCTCCAAATTATGGCAAGAAAAGGGCTCTCCAAATTTTCACMAAGATAAATGGGTAAAATGAGGTAAAASGAGGTAAAACACTCTTTTTTACCCCATAAATGGCTTCATTTTATCCTTGTTCACACTAGAACTAGCCCTTTTCCTTCATTTTTTGGCTATTTATCATTTCTATTGCTCTCGGTACCACATATTAATCCGTTTTTTGTTAGGAACACTATCAACATAAGCTATGGAACCATTCTATGGAGTCTTCCTTCAGATTTTTTTCGACTCCTTAAAAAAGAAAAGATCATCGAGTATGCTTGTCTTTTCACACTCATATCATGGATTTGAAAAGACGTCCACCTAGTATACGTTTACCCCTTTTTCAGGCCAAATGCACTATTTACGAAAAATGATCTCATCATAGAGGACTCTTTAAGCTCTTTTCGAACTTGTTAAAAAATGAAAAGATTGCTGAGCGATCTTGTTGTCTTTCACGCTCGTTAAAGTGAATTAGAAAGCACGTCTGTTGAGCGATAGTTTATCTCTTTTTCGGTCTCATTAGACTATTTATGAAAAATGAACACCCTATCCATTATGGTTAGGAGAGTTCTCCTAGGTATTATTTTATACTTTTTTGGACCCTGGAGACCAACTTTACAAAAAAGTCTTTATGGAGTTTTCTTTACGACCTTTTCAGACTCTCTAAATACGAAAAGGCCATTGAGTTTACCTTCTTTGGACTTGTTAAAATTTACATCGAAGGACCCACTCATGGGATCGAACCCCTCCTTCCTCAGGTTCGTTAATAATATGTCGAGGGACTCATCGCCAAATGAGCTATATCGAGCATCTATTATCCTCCTCCAGCTCGTAAAACTAGAAAGAGGTACTCATCAATCATGGTGGAGAATTTTTAGAGGGTTTTTTTGTCTTGTTATCTTCATTATCTGGCAGTTGTGATTACTTTGGGTCACCCTTAAACAATGCACATGTTCTATTACCACATACAATAGTCGGGTTTCTTTCTCATTGATCACCATTCCCATCATTGTGTCACGTTCCACTCACTGGTCCATGAACAATTATTATGGTCTTCATATGAGTTAATGTTGCTAAGTCAAGCCATTTGTCGTGCATACTTGTTCAAGGGAAGTTCTATCTACCTCAACCACCTGTCGTTCCTTTATGCTTGTTTATCTCCGCCATCCTTGTGTTAGTTGTGCTCCATTATTATCATTCTCACACCATCTTTCTTTACCTATTTCACGTCAATTGATGCAGGATACATCAAGGCCCTCCTTTGACGGATTTCATCCTGTCGACTACAACTCATTATTCAGGATTGAAATCTAGAAACCCATCGGTACCCTGGGACTTACAGACATCGGTGGCAGGTTTCCTTGCATTTTGACAGTGGGTTTTCATCATTGGATCCTGTCAAATAAATCTATGAGTGTTCGACGTCAACTCCTTTATTCACACTTTGTAGATTGTACTCGATATCTTGGGTTCCATCATCATCATCGATGGGCTCCCTCGCGTCTGTTAACGATATACATCAATGACCGGTAATCAGATGGTTTCTACCATGCTCGACTTCAGATCCTTTATTTGCATGTCGTAGATTCATATCATTTGGATTACAGATGAAGACCTAGGGGAAGATCACCCTCCTGTTAGATGACATTCTTTCCCAAGTTGCGTTGGAGAATATTTATGAGCATTTCACCGATTGCTCAGTTATTGAGTCATCTTACTGCTTTATGTGACGTCACATAGATCCACATTTGTACTTGGTTGTGGCTATGATTTCACTTGCGTTTTTCATGGATCCACAGTGTATCCTTTCGTGGACATGATCGAGTCATGCTTACTTCTTGATGGATCCACGATGTATTTTATTGTGGCCATCACTTGCGCCATGCATATATCCGCAATGTATTTATGGCGACTATGCTCTCATCTGTCTTACCGAGCATGGGAATGCTTGCGTCGTGGATATTTTTCTGCAGGACAGACGATGCTCTTCTCCAAGCTTCTTTTCCCACAACTCTATGCCTTTTATTGGTAAAGTATTTCTTCCATCAGACACCTCTTATGACATCACACTTTAGGGGCCATCTGTTATAGTGTTATTAACCCCCTAACCCTTGGGACATAATCTCCTAGATGTCACCTACCCAATTCAACCAGTTTCCTCATTTTCTCCCTACGTTTCTAGCCTAATTTCCCTTCGACCGTGTTTGTCCTTCCTCAAGCCTACGACTGAAAGGTTTGGTAGCCCTTTCTGGACTGCCAAGTCGCGACCGGGTCGCCCTGTTTGTGTGCTTAGGTCACAACAGAGTCTAGAAGCTCCTTTTTTTGGACTTGGTTGCGATGGATGAGACCTTACTTTGATTTCTAGGGGTTTAGCCTTGAGAAGGATTCTGTTATGAGCCYRAGGATCTTATCCTATTAACCATATGGACTTATCTCTAAAGCCCTATAAGAACCAAGCCATTTCCATGGGAAAGGGGAGAAATAACTAGCAAGGTTACTTTGGCGTTTTGGTGGCAAAGCTTGGGCAAGGAGCTTGGAAGAAAGACATCTCTTCAGTTTACACCTGTAAATTGTGATATTGCTTACTTGATTAATAGAAGATATGCTGGATGTTTCCCTCTAATTGATTGTTTATGTGAGTTCATGTATTCATTGATAGAGAATTGGTATGATTGTGTGTTATGATATATTATCGAGCTTAGAAGCATCCTTTGTTCGTATCTTTATTGATGTCTTAGGTATAGGAAGAACCTAAGGGAGCTCAACTCCTATAGGGTGTAAAATCCCCACAACATCAGGTTTTCCACTTTAGCTTTGAATTCTTGGAATTTGCTAAATACTTCATCCTTTGTATCTGAGTGAACGATATCCAAAAACTCTTTTTTCTTTCCACGCTTCCTTTAGAATTGGTACTTGTTGAGATCACCTGCGTCACCACTTGATGGAGTCATGTGCTCCATGTTTGCAACTGTCACTGTAGCTCCTTCTCAGAGCTATTGCCTGTGACCTTCCCGGGACAAGAACAACAAGAGAAAAAGTATTTCCAATAACATTTTCATAAGAACATATCTATGGTAACAAGGATGGTAGTCATCATAGAATTACCAAGGTAACTTGCCCGGGAGAAAAACAAGAAATATCTCCTAGAGGAGATGTCAATTCATTTTCCAAACAAGTGTAATAAGCATCTATATCAATAGTACTTACATGCAACCAAGTATACCTAGTAGTGATAGAACCTTTCAAAGATTGTTGTCACAACTATAGTGTTTACTTGTACTATAGCAAATATCAAACTTGATATGTGCAATTTAAAACTTAATAATTTGATCAATCAAACCTGGAACTTGGAGCCTCAACTGCTAGGGAGGATGCGCTTGTTCCTATGAATGTATTGAATCCAAGATCACTGCTTGGACAAGGTCTCTTGTACATCTCCTGCAAACACACATGCTTTGCTGGATAATATAACTTGAAAAACATATACAAGTGCACACCTTTGAAATTTGTAGCATCGTTCAACTTGTCTTCTAATCTGAAACTAGACACCATCTTGACAAGAAGAGGTTAGAAACTGAATAAAAAAGGTTCAATGATTAGAACAAGCTAGAAAAATTGAAATTTCAACTTTGACCAAAAGTCAACCTTTGACTTTGACTTTGATCAGTCAACCTTTGACTTTGACCAAGAACTCAAACTTGGAATTTTTGCTGGCAGAGGGAACCAGAGGATGCGTTAGGATAGGACACACTATAATATCCAKAAATTAGGTCCAACGCTTCACTTAAGGTGCCCAAAGAATTAGATTAGAGTTTGCTGCAGCTGCAAAATCAAAAACCCTAGTTGCARCTGCAACTGGTTCTACAACGAGCTTGACAAAGAACTCCCRCTCTACCTTCCAACRGTTAGACTATTTTAAAGGTAGTGTGGGCCCATAACCTGTTAAAATATTCGATGTGCTCATTTTACCATAGACAATATCACAATATTGTCACCCAACCATAGGCATGCATCCACCCCCGAGCACCATAACCTTTTCTATATAGARTGATTCCGGAAGCAACACTAGAACCAACAGATAACCAAGAGAGAGCATCTTTCTCCAAAGATGGCACACCAGACAGAAAGTCCCAAAACCAAAGAACAAGAACAATACTCAACCACAACAGTTGCAGTTGCACTTACCAAGAATACCACAAAGAATATTAGAATACCACCAAGAATGTCACCAAGAATACCACCAAGAGATACTAGAAGGTAGGACACAATCTTAGGCTATATAACACTAGATAGAGAGACCAAGAATCATCCCAGAAGATACACCTTCCATTCTTGCAGATGCAGCTCCAAACTTGCGCTATGCTTGAGAGAGAGTGAGGTGAGTGTACAAATGAGCTAGAGCACCTCCTATTTATAGTGGTTCTTGTAACCTATTTGGGCCAACTTGTCTTTCTGGAACATACTATATTTATATTATTTATTCTACTGAGCCAACTTGTCTTCTAGGGTTTTACACATCTGTTTATGGTTTCTCTTGCTTCTAGAATATTCTATTCTAGCCAAAGGTTACATAGGGAGGTTAATATCTCCCACAACTAACATAATATCAACAATTAGATTTGTCAACCTAACCCTAAAAGTGATAGAAAATAACTTTTTTTTGGATGTGCCTTCTCACCACTTATCTGCCCAAGTTCTCAAAATTAGCAGGAAAAGCTCTGAAGAAATTGTCATAATCAAATGACCAATGTAACTAACCTTGATGACAAATGACCCTGCGTGACCACTCAACGTAATCAGAGAATAAGCATAACCAATCATGTAATTAACTCAATGAATAAGGTTCTTCTATATGCTAATCCACTGAAGAAAGTACAGATGTTGGTGGTTGTTCTTCACAACAATACACTAATAAGAAAATAGAGAATGCAAGACTCTTTCCCATACACTCCAAGAATAAATCTTCCATCCACCACTCATAATGATCTGCATAGTGCCAAGGATTCTCATTTGTAAAATCCAATGCAAAGATGAGCTTGAAGGGCATCATTATTAACAATTCCTGTTGTTGTTCAGATAAAAACAATAGTGGTTATTACCCTATCTTAACTACAAATATCATCAACATCATGTAACATCTCCTCTACACCCAGTATAGGTACTACATATATGTCTTCAACCTAATTACTGAGAAAAATCAGTCTCATGGTCTAAATCCTACTTTGCTAGTGAATTTAATATGAAAATGATACCTATTTTGAAGAGGAAGAGGAATCTTGACAACCAGATGTTGAACTAACAATCTCACTCTCCAACATAATTGTGTAACTGCCCAATTCCTTCTCCACATAAGCTACATTCTCTAACTCTCGATTAGGTAAATCAACATTATTCATCGTCCTCAATCCATGGTCCAACATGACAAATTGGTCATGTGCAACATGTATAGTAGTGTAGGATAAATCCATCTGTATAGTACCTCCCAATGTGGTTCCCCAAATCCTAGAAAGTAACATGTCTGCATTCTCTAACTCCCGATTAGGTAAATCAACATTAAACATCGTCCTCAATCCATGGTCCAACAGGACAAGTTGGTCACGTGCAACATGTATAGTAGTGTAGGATAAATCCATCTGCATAGTACCTCCCAATGTGGTTGTCCAACTCCTAGAAAGTAACATGTCCCATGACTGAAGCACCTTTTCCACTGTTACATCTATGCACATAAACCTATATAGGGATGCACCCTGTTGGACTGAAGCACCTTTTCCGTTGTTACATCTATGCACATAACCCTATCTAGGGATGCAATCCGTTGTATCTTCAAGTTGTTGTTTAGTGCCCATACATCTACCTTTCCATTGCCCATTGCATACACATTCTAATATGGTTTCGTAAMATTGAAACCACACTGTCTCATCRTTCCATATGACATGATATTATTAGARGCCCTTGAATCTAACATGGAATTGTGTAAGACTAGATCATTAACTAACAAGGAGACATAAAAAAGGCGTTATCTTTAAAATTTTCTCCAACATAAATTGGAGGATTATCCTCTATATCAATTGAATTATTAATCTCTGCAACATGGAATGTATCATTAACAACCATCATAGTAGGAATCTTTGATGCCAAACCAAACAATTGCATGATGGTGGTCCTCTAAATCAATGAAGGGGACAATAATTTTTACCGTCAACAACTCGTGTGTAACATCAAACCTGTTGGTGGATTTGGAAGGCAAACTAGAAGAAGCAACTTGTGGGACTACTTCAAGAACCTATTGTTTACCTTGAACTCTATTATGAAAGTTTTCAACTTGCAAGTTTTTTTAGCAATATAAGTCTAACAATTTGATTAGTGACTAATAAAGAATTCAAATCAACCATTTCAACATACCTTTATTTACCACTTCCATGTGTTTCCCTGAAAGGGAATTGCTACTCTTTGATTTTCAGACTGTGCTAAAATCTGCATTTGATCACTAGACTCAAGTTTATCTTTGTTCTGCACCCAAAATTTTTTTTTAGTGAATTTCAACAAGGCATACCCCTCTATTTTAACATAGTTTTGTGCTACAAGTGAAAAACCCCTGCAAGTATTTTCTCGATGTGCAATATTACAAGGTCTACACCAAACTAAAGAAATCCCATCAACAAAATTTTAAGTAGGAAGGGTGGAAGGAACCTCAAGTATTTATCTTATGTTGATAATTAATCCACTTCTACGGAGGTACATAAGGTTTATTAGAAACTACGTTTGGGGAATGATTTGTCTTTATTTTGACAACTCTATTGGACACTCCCTGCAATGACTCATTAAATTGTTGTTGTAAATAATTAAATAAAGACGTTGAAATAATCGATAGATTTTTATTAGATGTTGAATCATAATTAGAAGACACTATTTTTTCTTTATTATCAACCTTTACCTCCCATTTGTATGAATTGAAAGTAGTCTTACCAAAAGCAACCCAACTCCTCCCCAAGGAACAAGCCAATGTGTATGCAATAGCCAAGTTGGCTATATTCTTTCCCCCTAGCATGAAAAAACCCACCTTGAATGCACTTGTGTACATAACCAAAACAAGGGACTCACTAGGTCTTACAGTTGTGCGAAGTCTCTTGAATGCCTTCATAGGCCTTTGATTAAACTTTCTAATTGTCTCATTCTTCTTTTTTGAATACTTGCCAAGTTTGCCAATAAGAAAAATGAATACATATTTTCTCCCAAATATTTATTGAACTTGACTATGAAAGCATCCCAAGTTGCAAGAGAATCATTTGATAACCTTGGGAATCACCTTCTAGCATCTCGCTCGAGGCATTGGACAGAGAGTTTCATTTTGACATCCTCGTGAATAACATTGAAACCCTCAACAAAATATGAAAAAAACTTCAATATGCTTTTCAACAAGGATTGCATTGTTACCTTGATACTTAGGGAGATAGTTTTAGTAAAGTGCATTAGGAATGTCATTGGGATATCCAATAATAGCAACAGAATTGAGTGGGGTGATCTGAACCATTGAAACTAAAGGAACTAAAATGGAAAAAAAATGAACTAGAACTCACAACCTTACCCATTGTCCATGAAGGAGTAGACTTGATTCTCCATTGTTGTAAAAGTTCTTTTGGATTGTTCAAGAATGGAAATACAACTAGATTTGGGTTGAACCTGGAGGATTAGCTAAGTGTTATTGAACTTGGTGAAGTTGTCAGGTGAATACAAAAATATGTAATATAATATATTCATCACTATGGTAGTAGCCTGATGCTACAAATAATTAGGAAGCCTGGCTCGTTCTTCGACAAGGACACCAAAAGCAAGTTAGTCTACAAAACCCCAAAATATAAAGGGAGTTAAAAAAACATGTTCAATGTGATAGTTCAATAAATTTACTATATAAGTATTAAAAAATCCTACTTCTAAAATGATCGAAGAAAATTATGCGTATATTGTTAGTCTACTAGTAGATGACAAAAAAAGCTATTGTATTCAAAAGATCAACATATGATAACTAATCTTGTTAGACATAACAAATAAATCCAACCTTTTAAACTCAAGCATTAATAACTACTTGTTCACAAACCCTATTTTAATATTCAGACTTGAAAACAATGAAAGCTGGTTTTGTGTATCATAACATACAAAAAATAATAACAAAGATCCTACAATATAGAAAATTCATACAAAAAACAAACTAGATTGATACTATTGTCTAATATACCTTATGGGTTTGAGTTGATGTTGATAAAAAATCAAAATTGAATTTCTTGTAGAAGGTTTTGAATGTATTTGCCTAACATGCTTAGGAATAATGGTTATCATCGTATCATTGCACTTTCACCACTTAGACTCGGGTTTGTCCCTTTCATTTTAGAAATTCATCTTAAATACATATAATGAATTTAAGACTTTCAATCTTTCTTTGATCAAGCATATGAGACTTTCAAATATGAGTGACTGCTACAATTTTAGAAGTAAAATATTGTAGAATGTTATCAAAGAAACCAACTAATAACTTTGGAGTTAACTTTGCGGTGATGACAAACCTTAGCGACTTCCCTAATAACAAACTTTGTAGTTGTCTTCTCAAACAAACTTTGTAGCGACTACCCTAGGAACATACTTTGTAGCTTCCTTCGAGAAATATGTGGTTGCCTTCTCCTGTGAGACAAGGGTTGGTCAGGGGATTTAGGCCTACAACTAGCCTATTTTGGACAACCGACCTTCCTCACAAAGCTAGACTACTTTAACACAAAAATTAAAGGAGGGTCTGACCCCTCCCTTGAGCTGACGACAGGGTACCTTTACCACATAAATTTACCAAAGAAATTTACCCGCGACCAGTTCTAAAGAGAGTTACCACATAAATTTACTAGGTCTGACCCCTTCAAATTTTACCACAGAGAGTTAAGGAGAGGTACACCTTCTTCCTTCATACCAGCAATGGGTTTATATTAGCCTTTCTTCAACTGTGCAAAGGCCATCTTCAGGACCTTCTCTGATACCATGTTGAATTTTCAATAATCTATGACTCATGCATTTACTTTAAATTTTCTGTTTAGATTTTACTTAAACCATAACTACTGTAACAAACCAAGATTACAAGAAGAATAACCATGCACAAGAACACAAGAAGTATCCTAGGAAACCCTTCTCAACAAGGGAAGAAAACCCAACCGATCCTTTGCTATATTCTTCAAGAGAAAGACCTCCCACACCATCATCAAACCTAACACACAAGAGGGTGCTGTAATTCTCATAATTTCATACCACAACTTCTGAAATCATGAGATGCCACAATGTTAAGTGTGTTTCCTCAATGGGGATTCACCTTTATTTATATAAGACTTATCACATCAAATGATGTGTCTATTGGCACAATAGGGCCGACCTCAATAACTTAAAATATAATTAATAATTACCATATTAATTATCTTTTAATTTACGGTGGGGCCGACTTGTACCCTTTACATCACAAATAGGGTTACATGTAAGTTTGACTCTTGGAAAATATAGCAAGGGATCTCATACACCCACTAGTGCTCAACCACTAGGGGCACATCCATCTGTGCTCAACCATAGGGATGTCCACATCTCTATCTCACTGCATCTCAGGAGAATCACACTCACTAGTGCTCAACCACTAGGATCGTGTTCACTTGTGCTCAGCCACAGGCACATCCAACTCAACAAATTGATTTCTCACTACGTCTCATAGGAGAATCACACTCACTAGTGCTCAACCACTAGGATCACGTTCACCTGTGCTTAGCCACATGCATGTCCAACTCAATAGATCTCTTTCTAACTACGTCTCACAAGAGAATCATCTGGAGTATCACATCATCTTAACTCTTTGCACAGAGGAGACCAATACATCATTTCATCTCCGTCTCAGAGAGAAAGACACACCCAACTCATGGGATTCCCTACACATGGGTACACAACATTCCATCTCCGTCTCAAAGAGGAACCACACACCCAGGTCATGGGCTTCGCTACACAGGGGCACACAACATTCCATCTCCGTCTCAGAGAGGAACCACGCACCCAACTCATGGGATTCATCACCCCACACAGGGGCACAACGTTCCATATTCGTCTCAGATAGGAATCACATGCCCATCTCATCAGCACACCCAAATCATGGGCTTCCTCACCCCACAAAGGGGCACAAAACGTTCCTTCTCCATCTCAGAGAGGAACCACACGCCCAACTCATGGGCACAATGAACTCATGGGATTTCTCTCAGGCCGACTCACTCAATCTGTTTCCTAGAGAATGTCTCACGCAATTATAATCATCAACATAATACCCATAATTAAATGCAACTACGAAATTCTAAACAAGAATGAATGCAACTGATAAAACATCCATAACAACATATAAAAACATTCTAATCGACGGAGTAAATGCATAGTCAAAAACTCATAAATAACTTAGCAAAAATAGATAAACACTTATCTTTCAAAAGAGAGTATATGCAACTAGCTGCTTGGGAAGGACGTTCCACCCAACCATAGAATCACTATTCCAAATCTTAACAACAAGTCACTCTCGAGATGGGGATAGGAATCCACAAAAGAAGGGTGCATCTCACAGTCCCTCACAACTCCATATCACACAACCCACTGGTTTTCTCCTACAACTATCATGAATTTCCTCCATCTCTTTTCTTCTTGACCTGCCCAACCCAATGAATGCACCCCTTCACTGCTCTCAGTCCATCGGGCATCCCATTCGTTTATCCATAACAACATATAAAAACATTCTCATTCACAAAGTAAATGCATAGTCACAAAATCATAAATAACTTAGCCAAAATAGATAAACACTTATCTTTCAAAAGAGAGTCTATGCAACCAACTTCCTGGGAAGGACGTTCCACTCAACCATAGACCCACTATTCCAAATATCAATAACAAGTCACCCTTGAGGTGGGGCTAGGAATCCATAAAAGAAGGGTGCCTCTCACAGTCCCTCACAAATCCATATAACACAACCCACTGGTTTTCTCTTACAACTATCCTGAATTTCCTCCAACTATTTTCCTCTTGACCTACCCAACCCAAGGAAAGTACCCCTTCACTGCTCTCAGTCCATCAGGCGTCCCATTTGTTTACCAGGGTCTCTTTGGCACATGTACCTAAGAATCTCTCAACTAGGAAATCAAGGGAATTCATTGCCAGGAAAACCTACTAGCAAAACCAACAACAAACACTTCCTGATATAGTGCAACTCACCTAGGAGTTGGCTCTTCAGGCTCGACAACCTAGTTTTTCAATTTCTAGATAAAAAATGCTCCAAAAATGCTCCAGCGTGCTCCATAATTCACCCATCCTTGTTGTTCTAGCCCAAAATCTCATCCTCCTTGTTTTCTCTTGATGTGCATGTAAAAATTGAATGTCTAAAATTGTCTATTACTACCCATACAAATTTCCTCTCTTTCCCCAAGATAGTTGACTGCTCACTCTTCCCAATGTTGATTATACTTCATCCCTGTTAACGCTCTGTAAATTCCCAGAGGTTGTCAGAGTAGAAGAAATTTACAAGAGGTAACTTTATCCAACCACTTCGAAACTGGAATCTAGCCCTACCAGTTTCAGAGAGGGATCTCTCTGTATGATTTAGCTATGTTTTAAC
>SNQJ01S0175239.1:0-20131 GCA_010110895.2 Picea sitchensis | reverse complement strand
AATCCCAAAAGGATGAATAGTTGCTACAAAATATCCACAACTAACAATTTGGTGATTGGTTAAGAAAACAAGTAATGATATGTTCATTATATTATAATTATTTATAATTCATTAAACAAGACTATTACGATGTATGAACTACATATCATTTTATGTAGTTTGAAATTGCATACTTTTCTAACGACATTTAATAATTTGTAGGTGGAAGGAAAATAAATTATTTCTATTTTTTGCGCATAATATTGATGTGGAACATGAAAAAATAAGCCTACCATAATATTTAAAAATAAAAACTCAAATTAAAATCAATAATGTAAAAGGAATTTTAAGAAAAAAATATTAAACATACATACCAATTTCTCCCGTAAGTTGCTATGAGGGAGATTCTCAATCACCATTGTAAGTTGATATGAGGGGTACTAAACCACCCATGTTGGTTTATATGAGGGGGATTTCAAGTTGTCCTCATAATTTTCTATGAGGGGGTTTCAAACCATCCATGTATATTGTTATATGGTCTTCCACATTATCTTTGTAACTTGCTATAGGGGGGTTCTAAACCGAATCCATAAGTTGTTATGAGGGGGGTTCTAAACAACCATCATAGGATGCTATAATGGGGATTATCAATTGTCCTCATAAGAATCTATGAGGGGGGTTCTAAAATGCCCTTAGAGATTGCTATGAGGGGGGATCGAAACCTCCCTCGTAGGTTTATACAAGGGGGTTCTAAAAATCCCTCGTACATTAATACAATGGGGGTTATAAACCACCCTCATAGCTTGCTACGATGGGGGTTCTACATTGCACTCATAATTTGCTACGTGGGGGGTTCTAAATCACCCTCATACGCTTCTACGAGGGGGGTTTCTAACTATCCCTAAAAAAAATTATGAGGTGAGGTTTAAACCACCCTCATATATTACTATGAGGGGGGCTATAAACCACCCCCAAAATTAACTTTTCAAGAGAAGTTCCAAATTTCCCCCAAAAGCACCACTACTAAAAGTCAAGACTTTTAGAAGTGGTTTTTGAAGAGATATAAACCGCCCCTATAGGTTGCTATGCAAGAGGTTCTAAACCATCCCTAAAACTCACTTTTCGAGGGGGGTTTCAAAAACCCCTAAAGTCAGCACTGTTAAAAATCAATCCTTTTAGCGGCAGTCTATGAACAGATATAAACCACCCTTGTAGGTTGCTACATAGGGGGTTCTAAATCATGCCTAAAATTCACTTTTAGAGGGGGGTTCCAAACCCTCATAAAGGTACCGCTACTAAAAGTCAATTATTTTAGTGATGGTTTTTGAAGATATAAAAACTGCCCTCAAAAGTGACTTTTAGGGGGAAGTTCAGAACTGCCCCTAAAAGTCCCTTTTGGGGGATGTTTATATCTCGTCAAAAAATGTCACTAAAAGGCTTGACTTTTAGCAGTGGTGCCTTTATGGGATTTTTTTTCATAACACTCGCTAATGCTAAAAGCCCTGCCAACTCCACTTTTGGAGGCGGAAAATGACCACCTCTAAAGGTATTTTTTGTAGTAGTGACCAAGAAGATAAATTCTCATTCTGACACCATCACTAAAGAGTTCCCACGTCCTTTTGTGAATCGTGTTTGTAAGTGGGCGCTAATTTCTTATTGTAATGGAATTTCCCTTGATCCTAATAGAGTTGTTTTTATTTAATTAGGATATTGTGATCCTATTGTGTGATTTTAAAGTTTGTGTCTTATTTTGAACAAGATGTATAATGGGAATATGTGTCTATGTCGATGATAATGTTAGATAGTTTGTTTCATGAATCTATAGTGGGGTTGTTTTGGGGATTGTGATAGAATTTAGCTATGTATTTACACACCTATTTTGATGGGTTGTTATGAAAAGGACAACATACATACATACATACATATTGTTGACCAAAAATTGGTCATCTATATTTCCCCGCTCTTGGATTCATAAAAGCCTTGATACCAATAGAATAATTTTTTTTGAACTTCTGTAGGTTTATTTTGTAACCCTCAATCTGAGCTTCTCCACACATTTTCGGATCATAAATTCGAGTTCATATATTCAAGATATCCAAGTTTAAATTTTAAGACAAAAAGGGCACACCTCTTTCATACTTAGTCTCATTTTCAAGCTATTCTCCTCTCCTCTCCTCTTTTCTTTCATACTTAACACTTACAATTTTCAATCAACATCTTTCTCTCCATACTTGACCTCACTCTTCTCCCATACACTCCACTAGCATCCGCACTTAGAAGTTTTTTGTACTCTTCTATCATCTCCTATCTCGTGGATTGGCAAACCCATCTCCTTACTTATTTATATGTGTATGAATCCTTCAATATCCTCAATATTTTCATGAGGATTTTCAGGATATTCAGCAGCGTCCTGAGGGTTGATGGGTGGGTTGTTTAGGAGAGGGTTTTGTTGGGTAAAACCTTTTTGGATGAGTAATTGAATGAGACGATGATGGGTGAGGGAAAGGGTGGGATTTTTAGCATGTTTACAATAATGCGACATATTTCTAAGACATACGAACAGATAGTAAGGAATGTTGACCAGTCTAGCATGTCATAAATGAGATAACAGGACAAAGTCAGACTGGTAAATTACCTGGTATCGGCCTTCACAGGTAAGGTAGTGCTTGAAAAAATATGCAACTTTCGGCCAAGGAGGTGGCAACGAGCTAAGTTGAACACCTCGGCCTTTAGGCTCAACTTGCTCTCCTGGCAAGAGGAAATCCTATTGTTCATTAAGTATAATGTGTTTGTGGCTGAACCAGTGAATGCAAGTGACAATAAGACCAAAAATATGTGCTATATCATCCTCTGTGACTGGAATTCTAACCCCTTGAACAATAGAATGGTCTTGTTGAATATTCTGAGCAAATTGAAGAACCTGTTGTTGATCAAATCCCTGGAATATGTGTATGACTTATACTTATACTTATGAATATGTGATTGTAGATATTTATTTCCTGACTTATACTTATATATTATCTTCTCAAAATTGAAGAGCATATAGCTCAAGAGGGTCAAATGCGAGAGAAGCCAAGTGGATAGGAAATTAACACATCAATTGTCCCAGCTACAGAGACAAGTAAAGAGAAATACTGTAATGTTAATCAAAACAATTAATTAGTTATTTCAATTATATTTCAACATATTGATATGATCATTTTTCGTTGTTCCAGTTCGCATCCTTAAACAGATCCTAGCTAACCCTTCTCAGCAACGTACCGAAAGTACGGTACCTAAGCAAACATAAACAATAGAAGGACAGGGCACATGAAATACAATGTCCTTGGATGATGATGATATCCCAATTGTCAGTTTTATGAATGTAAAAAAATGTAAATCAAAGAAAAATTAGATGTATAAATTCATGACCTATTTTTGGATCTTTATCGATGCTTATATGTTCATATGTTTTGATGACTATCCTAGTTATGCATTAATGTATATATGTTTTCTATATAGATAAAATTATTTGTTGGGTATGGGAAATTGAGAGCGATGTGAGGGGGGGAGGGGCCATATGAGCTTCCACCTTCACGTGGTTGGCCCTGTTTAGTAGAGAATAACCTATTCTTGAAACAAAGAGAAGCTCATATGGCCCCTCCCTTAAACCACTTTTTCTCCATTTTTATTTGGTCATAATATCGATGGGTCCCTTATAGGTCATTATCTCAAGAAATACCCTACTTGAGATAACCTCTACCTAGTTAGAAAAACTATCACTTCTTTGGTCAGTTTTCAAAGATTTCCCCCTTAATGGTCACATTCCATAGCTTGCAACTATGGAGCCCCTCCCAATGGTGACATCATATCTTCCTTTGATCCTCTCTCCTCCACTAGTACCATTGGTATTTTCACCTCTACACTTGCATTGAACATAGGTTGATTCATGTCACCTCCTACACTTGCATAAAATACCCATTGATGCATGCCACCTCTCATTCTTGCACTAAATCTAGGCTACCATGTGTGTGTTTTTGCTTTTATGACTCTATATTACTGGTTTATGATGCCTATTATGCTCACACTTTCAGGATTATTGTATGTCACATGGGACTCATGTTATGTCCTTGAATAGTGTATGGTGCCTTAATGACTATTGAAATCCTAGAACAATGAATGTCATTTATTACGCTCATATACCTCAAGTTGTCATATTTTGTTATTCTTGTGATAACCCTATATTAGAGTGTGTTTCCTCTCTCATGTTCACTCTTAGTAAGTTTATGTCAACTCACACCTTTTTCCAATGTCATGTGAGTGTCATCATAATGGCATGAATGAAATTTGTTATTCCCTCTCTAAGTCTCCTTTTTACTCATAATTGTTAGATAAAATACCAACTTGCCACTATAATCCTTGAATATTGTAACCAAATTAATCACATTTTACGTCACTCCTCACCCCTCTCCTTATCATTGGGTCTTTTTTACAATGGGATGGAACTCATCTTCTCATTAATAAACATGGTGGAGTCACCCTTGTCTTGAGGATTTTCAAGAGGTTGTTGAATGATATGTATCTCACCTTGATTGCCTCTAATATCATTATCAACTCTAGCCACTTCTTACACAGTAGCAGCCAATATTACCCTAGTTCTCTCCTTGTCTTCTTCCTCTCCTAGTGTTCCATGCTCTACACATACTCTTCCTCTTTGCCTAGTCCTTCAAATGCTTGGGAAAGTATTTTCTCTCCTCCTTATATTTTGTTCCTTACACCCCTTTTTCTCCGTTTATATTTAGTCATAATATAGATGGGTCATTTATGGAGTCATTATCTCAAGAAATACACTACTTGAGATAACCTCTACCTGGTTAGGAACAACTATCACTTCTTTAATTAGGTTTTCAAAATATTTCCACAGCTATTGGTCACATTCCATGGCTACCACCGCAGCTATGGAAGACCCCTCCCAATGGTATCTTCCTTTGATCCTCTCTCCTCACTGGTACCATTGGTATTTTTATCCTCTATGCTTGCATTGAACTTGGGTTGATGCGTAATGGCCTCATATGCTTGCATAAAATACCCCATTGATATATGTCACCTCTCATTCTTGCACTAAATTTAGGCTACCATGTGTTGTTTTTGCTTTTGATGACTCTATATTGCTAGTTTATGATGCCTATTATGCTCGCACTCTCCAAATTATAAAATTGTAATGCATGGGACTCATCCTATGTGCTTGACAGGTGTATGACCTTAATGACTTCACAATCCTAGAACAATGAATGTCATTTGTTAAGCTCTGCCACCTCAAGTTGTCATATGTTACATTTTATTCTTGTGATAACCCTATATTAGGTGTGTTTCCTCTCTCGCTCATGTTCACTCTTAGTTGATTTATGTCAACTCATGCCTTTTTCTAATGTCATGCTAGTGTCATCATAATGATGAATGAAATGTATTCCCCTCTGTAAGTCTACTTTTTACTCATAATTGTTAGATAAAATACCAACTTGCCACTATAATCCTTGAAAATTTTAACCAAAATAATAGCATTTTCAATCACTTTCGTCCACCCCCTCGCCTTATCATTGGGGCTTTGTACAATGGAATGAACTCATCTTCATTAATAAACATTGTGAAGTCACCTTGTCATAGGGATTTTCAAGAGATTGTTGAATTCTATGTATCTCACCTTGATTACTTATAATTTACTCTTGAACGTATAATATGAACAACATATAATATTTATTCTAATTGGGAGTTTATTAGGGCTAGATTAGACTTCCAATTATCAAATCTAGCCACTTATTACCTTGTAGAACCCAATATTACCTAGTTAAATCCTTGTCTTCTTCCTCTCTCTTACGTTCCATGCTCTCTACATACTCTTCCTCTTTTCCTAGTCCTTCAAATGCTTGGGGAAAGTATTGCCTCTCCCTCCTTATCTTTTCTTCCTTACACCTTTTTCTCCATTTTTATTTGAGCATCGATATTATGACCAGATAAAAATTTAGAAAAAGGGGTGTAAGGAAGACCCTACTTGAGATAACCTCTACCTAGTTGGAAAAACTATCGCTTCTTTGGTCAGTTTTCAAGATTTGAGGTCACATTCAGCAGCTTGCAACTATGGAGCTCCTCCCAATGGTGACATCATGTCTTCCTTTGATCCTCTCTCCTCCATTGACCATTGGTATTTTCACCTCTACGCTTTCATTGAACTAGGTTGATGCATGTCACCTCTAGCATAAAATACACCATTGATGCATGCCACCTCTCATTCTTGCAACAAATATAGGCTACCATGTGTTGTTTTGTGATTTTGATGACTCTATATTACTAGTTTATGATGCCTATTATGCTTACACTCTCCATATTGTCGTATGTCACATGGGACTTATGTTATGTCCTTGACTAGTGTTTGGCGCCTTAATGACTACAGAAAACCTAGAACAATGAATGTCATTTGTTAAGCTCACCTTACCTCAAGTTTCCATATGTTACATTTATTCTTGTCATAACCCTATATTAGAGTGTGTTTCCTATCTCTCTCATGTTCACTCTTACTCGGTTTATGTCAACTCTTAATTAGGTTTATGTCAACTCAGCCTTTTCAATGTCGTAATAGGTGTCATCATAATGACCAATGGCAGAAATTTACTCCCCTCTCTAAGTCTCCTTTTACTCACAATTGTTAGATCAAAGACCAACTTTCCACTACAATCCTTGACAATTGTAACAAAAATAATAGCATTTTCCATCACTCCTCACCCCTCTCCTTATCATTGGGGCTTTGTACAATGGAGATGAGGAACTCATCTTCTCATTATGCTTGTGAGTCACCCTTGTCATGAGTTTTTCAGGGTTGTTGAATGCTTGTATCTCACCTTGATTACTTTCTAATTTACTCTTGAACATATATTAAAAACATATAATATTTGCTCTAATTGGGAGTTTTTTAGGACTAGCTTAGACTTCCCATTATCAAATCTAGCCACTTCTTTTTGGTAGCACCCAATATTGCCTAATTCTCTCCTTGTTTTCTTCCTTTCCCAATGTTCCATGCTCTCCTACATAACTCTTCCTCTTCTCTAGTCCTTCCAAATGCTTGGGGAAAGTATTGTCTCTCCTCTTTATCTTTTCTTCCTTGCACCCATTTTTCTCCATTTATATGTGGTCATGTAGATGGGTCCTTTATAAGTCATTATCTCAAGAAGGACCCTACTTGAGATAACCTCTATAGTTAAGACAATATCACTTCTTTGATGGGATTTTCAAAGTTTTCCCCCTTAATGGTCACATTCATAGCTTGCAACTAGACCTCCCAATGATGACATCATATCTTCCTTTAATCCTCTTTTCCTCCATTGGTACCATTGGTATTTTTTTCACCTCTATGCTTGCATTGAACTTAGGTTTATGTATGTCACCTCCTAAGCTTGCATAAAATACCCCATTGATGCATGCCACCTCTCATTATGCACTAAATCTGGGCTACCATGTGTTTTTTTTACAAAATGCCTTTTAGATGACTCTATATGTACTTGTTCCCTTAATTTTGTATGCTCACACTCTCCGGATGTCATTATTTCACATGGGACTCATTCTATGTTCTTGACTAGTGTATGATGCCTTAATGACTACACAATCCTAGAATAATGAATGTCATTTGTTACACCACTTTAACTCCAAGTTGCCATATGTTACATTTATTCTTGTGATAACCTATATTAGAGTGTGTTTCATCTATTTCTCATGTTCACTCTGAATTGGTTTATGTCAACTCCTGCCCTTTTCAATGTATGCAGTGTCATCAGCAATGTAGAATGAAATTATTCCCTCTCTAAGTCTCCTTTTTACTCATAATTGTTAGATCAAAGATAAACTTTCCACTATAATCCTTGACAATTGTAACCAAATCAATAGTATGTGATGAAGTCTACCCCCCATATATTGAACATATTCATGATGTACCTAAAATTTTGGACCTCATTATTATTGTCCTTTTTGTATGCTCCAACAATTGTGCAAGTGACATCCAAATGTCTCTTCCTATTATATTAGTAATATTCCTCTTATTGTTATCAAGGAAGGAGTTGATAACTAATATATATACACTATACCTAAATAGTTGAGGCATCAAATAGCGATATCTTTTACAAGAATATATGGAGTCAATGTCATAATTTTGAGTTTAAGTAAGAGTTTCCTAATATTCAAGGTGTTAAGAGCCGTTATTTCCCAAATCATTTAGAATATAGAAGACAATTGACCAATAGGTTATACATAGGTGATGAAAGAGATATTAAAACTTTTCATAAATCACAACCTTTTACTGATGGTGTCTTCAGGGGTTCAAAAAATTACTTTACAAACCTAACAATGGCTTCTACCTTTCAACATTCTCATGAACCCTTGGGTTTACCATTACTCACTTGTGGGTCATAAATTTCCCTCACCAAATTCATACAAATTGAAATTTTGTCGCTTGCACAAGCCTATATGACATCGGTACAAACCATGAATTCAACTAGGAGTAGACCTTTTCCTTTCAATTTGATGATCCCCATCAACTTTGGGATCAATGTCTCTTCATTAAATTCTCCCTTCTAATGAGGATGGCATAGACAACTTCAAATGATCCCACATAAACATTGGAATATTTTCCCGTATATGGTGACCAATCCAAGCAAATAGTTTTTTTTCATTCTTATCCAAAATGTCTAGATTATCATTCTATATCCTTGGGATACCCATGCAATTGTAAATAAAGGATAGAATTCTCTTATATCCATTATCATCTAGAGTGTGGATCTAGTGTCTTGAGTCATTATCTATTATCTACTACTGTGATAAATGCATATATTCCAAAATGAACCTTAGCTACATGAGTGAAGAAGATAATTACATCTTGTTTTCATGTTTCAACATGGTATAAAAACTACCATATTATTTAGTCTTGTTTGCTCTAAAATGTATATCGACTTTTACAGCTTCAAGCTTCCCATGTGAGCTTATTCTTGGCTCTCCTTTCTTAACAAAATTATGAAATTTATACTTTAATCCCCCTTCAAGCTACAATCATCTCAAAGACTCAAAACTTGTATATATATGCAAATCTTTGGGTTTAACCATTTTCAAAATTTGATCTAGATGTAGATCCCTTATATTCTGAAAGTGCATAAGAGTTTAACTTTAGAGCTTTGGTCAAATAAAAACAAAAGAGATGTAAAATTGACTATATTAATGGAATTTTGTATATATTTATCATACATTTTGATTACCGAATCAAAATGTTGTTGGATACTTCAATGCCTATACTTCCAAATGTTGCAGGATACTTCAATGCCTAAACGAGTGTATATATTTATCATATTTATCATACTTCAATGCCTTAAGTATGATGTACAATTCTATCTTATTTGGGGTATATTATGATTGCGTCAACAAAAGTTTCAAGTGTTATGTTATCCAACTCCTTCTTTGTATCAAATGTTGACCATTATGTATCATGTGAAAATTTGCTTTGATCTCAAATGAAATTGAAAGTTTCATTAGATTTAATATTGATGCATTACAATTCTTTCATGTCAAAGATTCGGTTACTTGGTTTTCAATTGCAATGAATTGAAAGGTTATACTTGCCTTTTCTAATGTGCATTGAAGAACATTTCAGTCCCTAAATAATTTTTCAACCCCATGAATTACCTTGGTTCAATCAAATTATCTTGGGATCAACCAATTTACAATGAATTTTATATTTCTTAGGTAAATACAAAATTCACATCTTCTAACTACAAAATCCATACAAAACAATAATTATTTTCCAAGTTTATATTTCTTCATGTTGGCTTGCAATTAGTTGTGGGTTAATATGGCATTACCATATTACAATGTAATATGAATATATTACATTATATTATGAATACCATATTACATTGTAATGGCATTACCATATTACATTGTAATATAACAATACTCTAATAATAATATTATGGTAATGCCATATTACATTGTAATATGGTATACCATATTACAATGTAATAATAATTAATACAATTATATTTCTTCATGTTGGCTTGCAATTAATTATGGGTTAATATGGCATTACCATATTACAATGTAATATGGTAATACAAAATCTCGTGTAATTTATTTTTAAAAACTTAATGACATTATCACAATATCGATGCTAGTTCATCGGAAAAAAAAAAAAAAAATCATTTTGACCACCGTGGAAATAGCGATGAACTTTCATCGCACATACAACATCTTCATCATAACTTTGGTCTAGATGAATCCATGTCATCTCTATTGCCACGGATTTTCGTCGCAAGTTGCCATGGTTTTTCATTGCACATACAACATCTGCATCGTAAGTTTTTGACTTGTCAAAACCTTTCGTCGCAATTACGATGAAATTTCGTCGTAATTTCCATGGTGGTTCGTTGTACTTGCAACGATATTTCGTTGGAATTGCGATGATGAAAAGGGTTAAACAAACTTAACTATGGTGACACGTGGGGAGATAATATTGTCGATGTTTCCACACACACCTAGATTTTCAATATAGCGACGAAATTATTCCAACAAAAAAAAAACTCGGCATTCGTGGAAATTGCGACGAATATGTGTGGCAATATCAACGAAAAATCATCGTAAATTTGGTCATATGTACTAGTGAATTGTGATCAATGATATCTCCATTCCAGTCAGAATCAGTGAACCTAATGAGGTACAATGTAGATTTTGTTGCATAGTGAATCCCAAAGGTGATGGTTCCCTATACGTATCGAAGGATACGCTTTAAAACCTTCCAATGTACCTCATGCGGCGCCTGCATGAATCTGGAGACTGCTCCAACTACATAGGAGAGGTTTGTTCGGAAGTGTGTGAGATACAAAAATATCCCCACTAGTTTTTTGTACAATGTGTTTTCAACCAGTGGAGTGTCCCCACCATCCTCAAGTCTAACTCTTGATAGGAAAGGATTTGGGGAATACTTGTAGTCTTTCATGTATCTCGAGGAGATCTCGTGCATACTTGGCCTAAGACAATTTGATGCCTGATGCATCCTGACTGATCTCAAGTCCAAGGAAGAAATGTAATGGACCCACATCCTTCATCAAGAACGTGTCATGTAGAATCCTCTTGACTGTAGCAATCGTTGAATTCAAGAAACCAGTGATCAGTAAATCATCAACATACAGAACTAGGATTAGAAGTGAGTGAGTCATCCTAAGAATGTAAGCATTCAGGTCTTAGTTAAAACATACAAAGTTCTATGATAGTGGGTAGGATTCCATCTTGGAATACCATTCCCTTGGATCTTTCTTGAGGCCATAAAGATACTTCTTTAGTGGACAGACCAAAGATGAATCCTGCATAAATACCTGGGACTACTCCATATATATCTCCTCAGAGAGATCGTCGTGAAGAAATGCATTCTTCACATCCTTGTAATGGACTTCCCATCCCTTAGATGTTGCAATGGAAATTTCCAAATGTATGGAATCCATATTCACTACTAGAGTGAAGGTCTCATCACAGTCAATTCAATGCACTTGTTGCAAGCCTTTGGAAACTAGCCTAGCTTTGTATCTGCTAACTTTTCCATCTATTGCGCTCTTGGTCCTATAGACCCATCTGCACCTCACAAGTTTCCTTCATGAAGGAAGGGGAACCAGAACCAAGTCTGGTTCTCTAGGAGGGAGTTTACTTCTCCTGCATGGTGGATTCCCAAAATGTATTTCTAGCAACCTCGTCATAGGACTGTGGATATGAAGATTGAATGAAGAAGAGATGTATGGGTGGCATCATTTCGATGGCAATGAGTGCAAGAGGAGGCCACTTGAAATTAGATTGATTCCTCCTAGTATTAGTTGGATCCCCAAAAAGATCTCTTTCATCCTAAATATTAGTCTTGGACCACTTGGACCTCTTCTTTCGCTCTACATCTACATCTGGATGCACTAACTCTACATCTAACTATGCTGAATCTGTATCTAGATCGTTTAAATCCTCTGAATCAAAACTCTCATATGAAGAAGAGTCGGCATGTGCATGCTCATCATCTCTGACAGGTGGAAGAAAAAAAGTGTCTACATGTGGCTATTGAGGTACATGCGAGACACTTTCCTCGAATTGGAAACTACGTTCAATGATGATCCAGTTCTTGGAAGATCAATGATTTTGTATCCCTTCAAACCATTGGGGTATCCAACAAAGATAAACTCTATGTTATGTGGATCAAGTGCCTTCCTATTCTTATAGGGAATCATGGCCCATGCATGTGAACCAAAAATAATGAAGTGGGTCACTTATGGTTTGAGGCCCCTCCAAGCCTCATAGGGGGTCATATCCTTGAAAAATATATGGGGATATTTGTTTTGGATGTAGGTTTCACAATTAAGTGCTTCATCCCATAATCTATGTGGAAGTGGAGTTTCATGTAGCATGTAAGATGTAAGATGTCGTCTCTTTTAGAGATCTATTTTTTCTCTCAACAACTCTTCTTTGTTGTGGAGTATAGGGAACCTTGTGCCACAATTGAATCCCTGCCTCATGAAAAATATTTTGTATCTCATGATTGACATACTCTCCCTCATTATTTGTTTGGAGAACTTTGATTTTCTTTCCTGACTGTGTCTCAAGAAGGGATTTGAAATATTTGAGGTGTTGAAAGACCTCTAATTTTTTCCTGAGAAAGAAAATATATGTGAAGCATGAGAAATAATCAACAAAAATGAGCACGTACCTTGATTTATTGATTGATGGATGTGGAAAAGGACCCATGAGGTCACTATGGATCATATCTAAAGGAAAGGAAGTCTTCTGAGACTTTCCTTTGTCAAATTTCTCTTGAGGGTGTTTTCCAAGAACACATCCCTCACAAATTCCTTTGGAGAAGTGGATGTCAAGTAGGCCATAAACCATTCCCTACTTTCTAATTTTTTGCATGCATATGAAATTTTAATTCATGAACCTTTCATGCCATATCCTACTTCTTTCATCAATATGGGTAAGCAGTAATGCATAATATGGTTCAATAAATTCAGAAAATGTGTAGAGTCTAGATTGATGATTTACCTCACTGGTAGGAACCCTGGAATTGGTTTGCATGTCATAGATATCCACTAAATCATGTGTTAATATGACTCTCTTTCTGGTGCCAGAGTTTTTCATCTGATACACAGAGAGAAGATTGACAGAAAGTTTGGGAATGTGTAGCACATTCTTGAAGCTTTTGTTTGTGAGTTCAATTCTTCCTTTGTCAAGGACCTCGACTGGAGAGTTATCCCCCATCAAAATAGGATGACCTTTGCATGGATCCAATGAAGAATAGACTTATTTTTTGGCAGCCATGTGTTATAATGCACCTAAATCCACGATCCAAGCATCAAGAGAGGAGTCGGTGGCAATCAAATCATGGATAGAATTACCTTTCTTGAGATTCTAATATTATGGTTTCTTCTTCTTGGCACCCTTGGGGATCTGATATCCAAGGTTTTTTTTCTAAATTATTTGGGCCATTTGATCTATCTGTTTCTACATGCATGTGTATTTTGGATGGAATCCTTTATGGAAGTAAGTGCATTTCTCCCCTTTTCTTCCCTTTCCAACTTTGGATCCTGAGGCATCGTTGAATGGTTTTGAGTACCCTTCCTTTTTGGATTTTCATTTCATTTCATTTTGTATTTTTTTTTATATTTATGATATTGATGACTACTACCATCTTGCACAGTAAGTGCATCTACCTTTGGGCCTTTTATTTTTCCCATATTGATGAGTTTCTTCTTCTCTCATGTCAAATAATTGATAGAGGCCTCAAGAGAGGGCATCATCCAGGTGGCTCTAGAGGCGAGCCTAAATGAATAAAATGTAGATACAAACATTGAGTATTCCGGACCAAGTTTGGAGAGAATGGTTGGAACCATTTGTTTCTCCTCCTTAGATTTATCAACCCCGCAAGCCTTAAGTTGCGACAATAATATATTTGGTTAATAAATATTGGAGATTGTTGAAGGTTTTTGGATCCAAAGTGAGCAATTCCACCTCAAGCATGTGTCCCCTCATCTCCTCCTGTTTTCCAAAATTCCCTTCCATGGTGGTCCAGTATTCATTGGTATTTTTACATGAGGATATGTGAAAGAGGAGTTTAGGAGAAATGAGACTGCAAAAAGTTCCAAACGCTTCATCCATTCGATTTAGATACTTGGATGTTTCTATGGCTAATGTTAGTTTGGTTTCTATGTTCATGGTTAACATGTATAATACTATGCCTCAAATATTTATTATCATCTTCTCCTTCCATGAAAATAAATTGTATGGCGTAAGAATGAATTCTTTTCAAAATTCCATTTTTTCGTTGTCTTCAATCATCGGTACCTACAAAAATAATTTGGTGTGTATTTTCCCTAGTAGTCTGTCAGCTCTAATACCATGTAAATGTGTTGAAACCTACATAGAATAGATCTAGCTAGAAAATGACATACACAATTTGTAGAGAAAATATGAGAAAAGAGAAGAAGGAGAGAAAGAATAGAAGAATTATCATTAACCAAATGAATGAATGATAATTTACACATGATATAATTTGTATAAATCAACTAATGCACACTAGAGGAGAAGGAAATGCACCATAGTGGTGGTATAGAGTGATATGGACACACACCAACAATTATGGGAGTAAACTTCCACCTATTCTAGTCTCTCAGGAAGTTACGGGAGTGAACTGCCACCTAGTATGAGTTAACTAGTCTCTCAATCTTCAGTTAACTGACTAAAATAGAGTGAAGTGAGGAAAGGATCAGGGAATTGTAACATCCCTCTCTGGAACACTGAGTGAAATTTTTCTTTGAGGACACTTTCTCGCAAGTGATCCGGATTATTATGCTATTAAAACTTTTGATTTTGATTATGAGGCATTATGGGTTGATGACATGTTGTTTTACTGCATTTGACATAGAAAGGTGTTATTGACTCGGTTTACAGAGTGTGCAGGATTTAGGACCTCGAGGATGCAGAGGCATCGATGGAACCCCTTGGACTCCGGATCAAGTCAGGGAGTGTGCCATTGGGGTTTGATTGTTTTACTGTGATATTAGTGCATCTGACTAGATGATATGATGTGGATATGTTCTGACATGATTTGTTGATGATGCAGGCTAACGATAGCTTGTCGACCAGACTCACATATGGAGTAAAGGGGTCACGCATGACTACCAGAGATGTTGAGGTAAAGGTGTGGACAACAGCCCTACCACAACCTACTAGCACTCCCGTCGTGGCTCAAATTGTAGGTTAACAATTACCTACTTTGAGAGGACCCACGATGCCATGAGGGCAGACTGCAACAATCACTCACGATGATTCTAAGGGGTGCGCAATAAGGTGGGAGCCTTATTCCTTAGAATCCCTTAGTCTCCCACAATTTCACTTGGCGGAGTGTTGACTCCATCGGTTATTGCTTTCTACCAAATCAGTCAAGAGGCGAGTGCCAGCCTTGGAGCATGTATTGCATCCTAAAGGGAACGTCGTGCAAAGGAACAGATGAGGTGAGTGGTACCCTTGGAGCACCTAGTGCGTCATGAAGGGCACATCTCTTTGTTGATGATAGAGGGATGAACCTAGATGGCCCTAAGACAAATAACATGTTAAGTAATTTTTAAAAACAATTTCCCTAATTAATGTTGCTCAGAACGAAATTAATTGATCGGGATTTGGCGAAGTCATTTTTATCTTGCACTTCCTGTTGAGGGTGTTGATGTTCATTTTTAATTAATATTTTTACTTGGTTAGTAAAACTTTTAATGTGCTTGATTGATAACTGTAAGAGATTCTAGTTACTGGTGTAATTTTTTTGTGTGTGTGCGGTTGTTAGGATGATTGACTTGGCTTAGTAGGCTTGGTCTGCTTGTGTCAGGGGAAATGTAGACACCTCCTAGTTCCTCAGAATAGTCTCCATCCCTGAGACCTTAAATGGTCAAAATAGATGGGAACATGGGCTTGAGCGTTGCTTATTTTTCCTGGAGTTCCTAACCATTGCAGGGTACGATGGGCGGGTAGTCATTCTTATTCTTGTTAGGTCGTCATGTTGTTATTGTGTGAGTTGCTTGCATGGTGTTCATCGTCGTGTTGCGTTGTTGAGTATAATGTCATGTTTGCCTTCCTACACACACACAAAAAAAAAAAAAAAAAATCACTTGTTATGTGAGGCTTGATGTCATGATGAAACAGGAGGTTCGTTAGATATGGTATCAGAGCGAGTGCAACCTGTGACTTGGGATCGCTACGACTTTCATTGATATGATTGATTATACTGTTGTTGATCGAGTTGACTTGTGTGCATGCAGGTAATCATGGTTAGAGGACGTTGCGAAGGCAGGCGATGGGGTGTTAGGGGAGGAGGCGTGATGCCTTTAGTATCATCCATGCCTAAGGGGACTAACCCCTAGGGAGACGAGCAAGTTCTCAGACAGGAGAAGATAGTAGTTGGTGATGTAGTCGGAATGATGAGATATTTTCAGCGCATGTCTGAGGCACTGATCAATCGTTTGGACAGAGATGAGGCCAGGGCACCGGCACGTGTTGAGGTTCCACTGCACGCTCTGGTTAGTACTGGTAGCATTCACAGTGAACTCGAGAAGGTCAAATTTCTCGAGTTCTTTGGTGCCCCGAACGGCACAGTCGTCGAGGCATGGGTGGATAACATGGAAATGTTCTTTTCACTTCTCTATTATACCTCCAACATGAAGGTCCGCATGGCGGTCTTCCAACTGAAGGGGAGCACTCTTCTATGGTGGAAGATGCTCCTATCGCATTTGAACATGGCCATTGAAGACATGTCATGCAAACTGTTCGAGGAACGATTCCAAGAGAGGTACCTTTCAGAGGAATTCATTGAGCACCAGCTCAATGATTTCAATGCCTTACGACAGGGCGGTCGTACGGTGCCCAAATACGAGGCCTATTTTATAAAGCTGCTCTGTATGCTCCACACCTTAACACTAAGAAACTTAAGGTCAACAGGTTCGTGTTCGGCCTTTACGGCGGCCTACATGAAAAGGTTAGGATTTTGATGCCTCAAACCTTGCATGATGCCATCCAAAAGGCCCTCATAGCAGAGGAGGAGCTTATCAGTAGGGGTCAGACCACGACTCCAGCGAGACCAGCAGGGCAGGTTCCATGTGGAGCACAATGACATCAGACACCATCCAAACGTACGTCGGGATATCATGGCTTCCAGAGGGGATCCACTTTCACTACACCTCGATGACCGACACCTCAGCAATGGACACCTTATCGAGGACCACAACATCAGTAGCAGTGTCGCCCGCAGCAGCAGTAGTTTAGGCATGTTTAGCAGAATAGACCAGGTTTCCAAGCCGGTGAGCTGTCATTTTTTATTTCAGGTACCAGGACTACTGGGCCGAAGAAGGGGTGTTGGACGTGTGGGGAGTCACACTACCATCACGACTGCCCATTGGAGAGGACTAGAGCGTCTGGATCAGTCGGACCCACTACCGTGGGAGAAATGGGCAAGGCCCATCGGATTCATGCAGTGGTGAATAACTGCCAGGCAGAGCATCATTCGACTGTGCTCGAGATGAAAGGTACCATCGCTGACCAGAACCTTAGTATTTTGATAGATATCGGTGCTACCAAGAGTTTCATTTCTGGTGCAGTGCTAAAAAGGATTAAGGTAAAGGCAATCGAATAGGACGAGTTTAGCTTCATAGAGATGGCTTCGAGAGCCAAACAAAAGGTTGGAGGAAAGGTTACGGGATGTGTCCTTAACCTAGGAGAGTTTGTCACAAGGGCCAACCTATACGTCATGATATTAGGATCTTATGATGTCGTGACTGGTATGGACTGGTTGGAATCGCATGAGGCGATACTCAACTATAAGATAAAATAGTTGAGCTTGGTCGATGACGAGGGATAGAGACGTGTGATTGTAGGACGGAACCAGGGAGTTTCCCTAAGGTTCATCTCTTCCTTACAACTACGGAAGAGTATGCACAAGGGGTGCCAGCTTTATGCGATCATTGCGTTAAACGAGAAGGGAGTAGCAAAAGGTCTAGAACACCTTCCGGTGGTGAAAGAGTTTGCAGAAATAGTGTGTCACCGTGGGGTGCACCTGTTATGTTCATACGAAAGAATGACAGATCGTGGAGGATTTGCATTGACTACCATCAACTGAACAAGGCCATGATCAAGAATCAGTATCCATTGCCAAGAATTGATGATCTATTCGATCAAATGAAGGGTGCGACGGTGTTCTCAAAGATCGATTTGCGATCAGGGTATCACCAGTTACGGATCAAGGACGATGACGTCCCTAAGACCTCCTTTAATATGAGGTTTGGACATTACGAATTTACTATTTTACCATTTGGACTGACAAACGCCTGTTAGGACCCTATAATGTACCTTTTTGCTCATACTTTTTGCTATCATTACATCCCTTTCCCACTCATATTTAAGCCTACATTATCACCTTAATCCATTTTCTCAAAGGTATATAATGTTTCTTCACTTTTCTATATGTTTAATTCGTTTTACATGTAATTTTACATTACTCTCATACTTAGCCACTAATCGGAAATATATAGTTGCTAAAACAGTTTGAAGATTGCAATTAATATATCATTGTTGCTTGAAGACCATGTTGTTGAAACAATCAAATAGTACGCAAATCTCGTTGCTGAAACAGACCATGATTTACGATGCTGAAACAACATTTCACATCCAGCAGTAACAAGAAGATGCTATTACACTAGCTGCAACAGTTGTACCTTAAGACAACACCATTAACCATCGTCGTTGCTTAAAGACCACGTTGCTGAAACAGTCAAACAGTACACAAATATCGTTGTTGAAACAGTCTGTGATTTGTGATGCTGAAACAGTATACGGCCGTAACAAGAAAACATAATTAAAGGAGTTGTTACACCGGCCGCAGCAGCTATACCTCAAAGCCATCACCATTACAACCACTGTAACAACATTTTTCTATGGAAGATCAGAATGTCCTATTCCAGCATAGAAGATTAGATCAGACTAAGAATAGGATTTGTATGTACACATGTAATTTTATGCTTAAATGTATTAAGAGGATTCTCCTCTTTAAATGGTGGAAATCAGCATTAGAGGGGAGATTACGAAAGGCTTAGCTAGAAGCAAATTACATAGAAGGAGTGTGTTCACTTTGGATATTGTAACTTGTCACATTTGACAGATGAATAAAAGATCATTCTGAGTATTCCTTCTTAATTCCTTTTATTTCTGGGGAATCTTGTGAGAAGGAAAGGGCCCGCTTTCTTCACAAGATTCACCCATTAGTTTATGTAGTGTGTTAGTATTGTTTTTATCTATACCTTGTTAAAACTCTATTTCCACTGATTTTTACATTGTTTTCATATAATTCATTCCTAGGTAATTGTTAATCATTTTGATTGGTAATTCTATTTGCAGAATGATTTTATGAAAGTGTGATAGTCAGAGACAGGTGCTAAAGATTCCTACCTTGGAGAATAGGGTCCTATCCTCTGTTACAGAATAGATAGTCTTCGGTAGTTGTTAATCATTTTGATTGGTAATTCTGTTTGCAAAATGAGTTTATGAAAGTGTGATAGTCAGAGACAGGTGTTGAAGATTCCTACTTTGGGGAATAGGGTCTTGTTCTCTGTTATAGAATAGTTAGTTTTCTTTGCAGTGTGCTAAAAGTTTCCTTTTTCCTAGGTTGTTGTTTCTTAATGTAATCCAGGATTCTTCTGACAATTATTTTCCTTTGAATCTTAAACTCTGCAATAGATAGATTGCTTTCACTATAATTCAAAGTAGAACTCCATTCTCTTCAAGGCAAGGTGTGATTAGTGTAACTTTTACTACAACTTTAGATTTCTTTTGAGATTGAGCATATACAGTGTGTGATTGCCTTTGAAATAAACAAACTTCCCTGGGTTGACAATTTATGTAACACTTGATTGTTTTAATTAATAAGAAATTATAGTGACCAACATTTTGGCGTCGCTGTCGGGGAAGGAAATTATAGATTTCAAAATCATTTACGTTTTTCTTTCAGATGTACAGATTGCATGAGAGGACACAGACCCCCCAAGGAAACTAACCCTACAGGTGGCAGGGGCAGAGGAAGAGGAGG
>SNQJ01S0175237.1:0-20132 GCA_010110895.2 Picea sitchensis | reverse complement strand
AATGTAAGAAACTTATCTCTATCACCTGTCATGTGTTTTGAACATCCACTGTCAACATACCAACCACGTTTCTTTTGTTTAGCTTGTAGAGCGACTGTGCATTCTTCATTTCTATACTGATCTTGCTTTCTTATCCATGTAATTTTCTGAGGTTCTTGTTTGTGACTCTGTTGAGGTTCTTTAGGAGGGACTATCATTCTGCAATTTTTGGACATGTGTCCAAAATTGTTACATTTGTAAAATTCCACTTCAGTACTCAAAGATTCAAACCTGTTGTAACTTCTTCTTTGTGTTTCACTAGGTCTTCTTGAATAACCCCTTTATATATGGCTCTCAAAGTAGTTATTGTTCCTATTGTTAGCTCTGCAATTTACAGATTTATGTCCAAAATTATTACATGCATAACATAAACCAAAAAGTATAGTTTGATACCTGGTAGTTGAAGATCTTATGAATCCTTCTTCTTCTTGAGGCATGTCTATCTATTGTTGACTCTGGAATCTGAATCTTCTCGGTGGAGGAGTGTCCCTGTAATCTTCCTTGTATATCTTTTTATCCCCTTTGATTGTTTCTGCATAACTTTTTGGATTTGTTTCTTTCTCTATTGTTTTGGATCTTGATGCCTTTTTTGTCTGATTGTATCCAAGTCCGGACTTGTCAAGATAAGATTTTTTATTGTTGATAATGTCATCCAGAACTTTTGAGCTATTCTGCATATTTTTATTTTGAATATCCTTTCTTAGTGTGGCAATCTCTGCTTCCAGATTTCCAATGATCCTATCCTTTCCTTCTAGCTATTCTTTGAGTGCTTCTTCAATTATTTTATATTCTTCTATTTGAACCTTCAATTTTGTGATCATTTGTTCTAGTTCTTGAGTGTTTTTTTTCTTATCTAGTTCTGCTTGTAGTTTCTTGTTTTTCTTCTTTTCTCTTCTGATAACTTCTATGGAACTCATTAATTCTTCTCGGAAGTCAACTTCTGCCTCTTCAATTTCTTCTTCATATGCTTCTTCGTATTCTTCTTCGGAGTCTTCTTTATCAGAGTCTTCTACTTCCATGAATAGAACTCTCCCTGTTTCACTGTCACTGACTTCATCTTCATCTGATGATGAAATGTCTTCTTTGGTGCAAATGTTTTTCTTGAAAACTTTCTTTATAGCTCTTTTACCTTTATATGTTTGTCTTCCTTTTGAGTAACCTTCTTCATTTCTCTTTTTCTTATGAGGACATTTGTTAGCAAAATGACCAATACCATCACAATTAAAACAAATCAAAGGAAGCTTACCTCTGTAATTACTGTTGGTTCCCTTGTTCAGTCTTTTGACGAAGTTGGCCACTTCTTCATCATATTCCGAGACGTCATTGTTGTTGTTGTTATATTCTTCTTGTTCCTTTTTCTTTTTCTTTGATCTTTTGGATTCTTTGAAGGCTGCTTCTTTTACATCTGGATTTTCCTGTTCAGTTCTCATCTCATATGCTGTGAAGACTCCATGTTGTTCGTCCATGCTTATTGATTTTAGATCCGATATTTCTTCTAGTGTTGATATCTTAGGGTTGAATCTCATAGGAAGAGATCTTAGTACCTTTTGAACAATTACAGATTCTTCGGTTTTTTCTCCCAATCCTATGATTGCATTCACTGTTTCATCGATTCGTAAGAAGTAGGTTGCGATATCTTCATCTTCCTTCATTTTTAGTTGTTCGAACTAACCTTTGTAAGTTTGAAGCTTTGCTTCTTTGACTTTTGAATCTCCTTCATAAATATTTCAAATCTTGTCCCAAATCTCTTTAGCATATTTACAATGTACAACTTTGGTGAATACCATATCACTGAGACCATTCAAAAGTGCATTTATGGCTTTGGAATTATTCTCACCAATTTTCATTGCTTTGTCATTTATTGGTGGAACTGTTGGTGTTGTGCATCCATCTACAATTGATTGTCAAACTTGAAATCCCTATTCTTGTATATATGTCTTCATCCTTATGCTCCAAAAATCATACTTCTGTCCATCAAACTCTGGTATTCCATTTTTATATGAGTTGGTACTCTCCATGATCTACCTTTCAGTGGTTAAACTAATTTATGAAGGAACCTTCTTTGAAACCAATTGTTGGATTACTGAGAGGGGGGGTGAATCAGTAATAGCGTAATTATAATCTTTTTTATTCAAATGTTATATCAATGTAGAATTATTATCCAATAATGAGCAGTAATAAATAAACAATAATACATATACACAGTACACTAGTGTTTTATGTGGAAACCCAAATTGGGAGAAAACCACATAATGTTTTTTCTTATATGTCTTGAAGAATTACACTCATTGGAAGCACCAACTTCCTTTGTTTTCTAGCTACAACTGGAAGGAGGCTCCAACCCCCTAGTTTCTCAGGATACAACCTGAGAGAAGCTCCAACTCCCCAATTCTCTGGCTACAACCAGAAGGAGGCTACAACCCCCAATGTTCTCTGGCTACAACTAGAAGGTGTCTACAACCACCTGTCCTTGGCATGTTCTGCCACCCTAAAATAGAAGTAGAATGATGGAACCACTGTCACACTATCACTGTGAGATATAATGCTGTAAACCTATACCAATAAATCTGAACCATGAATCAAACATGCATCAACCTGTACCTCAACCTGTAATCAACCTGTACCATAAACAAGTGCATCAACCATGCACCAACCTGTAATCAACCTGTACCATAAACAAGTGCATCAACCATACACCAATATGTAATCAACCTGTACCTTAAACAAGTGCATCCAACCATGTAAAAAGTATGTACCAATCATGTGTCAACTACAAATCAACTATGACTCATCAATATGTACCAACATCGTGTCAACTACAAATCAATCCATGACTCATCAATATGTACCAACATCATCAACTATACACCTCATGTGCTAACTCATCAATCCATTTGTCTCAAATCCATGTACTCAACATGTACTCCAACCAAAAGCCCCCATCAATTTCATCATCCAAATATGATTTGTATTCTATAATAGACCTATAGTGTATATGATTCATTCCCTCAAGAAATTTCTTAACTTTTAAAAAACAAGAGACTAGCATTTTCTATCAAACTTTTCTTTAACTTCACATGCCTAGTTTTGGATTAGTCAACAACCCTAACTTGAAGTAATCATAACTTGAACCCTGTAATGTATAAATATTTGAAACCTATATACAATGTTCTTTCAGTTTGTTTTATACAATTCTCCAAGTTTCACTACTTGGAACCTCTCGTAAAAGGATTTATATCAAAAATAACATACCTTGTTGACCCCTGGCTTGTTCTAGAGATCTAACTTGTAGAGTGTTCCCCACACAAAATATTTGATGAATTGATCTGAAAATATTACAAAGCATACTAAATATGCACCCCATCCAACACATTTTGTCTCACTAAATTTGGATCTTTAATGAATAAGCAGAAGGACATTTCACCAAAACACATGAGTTTACTAGTTTCGGGACTGCCACAAACCCTATTTTCCACTCTGAGTGTAACTCCAAAATACAATGGCCCACAAGATAAATTTGCTGTATACTTGGATATGTTTTCTCTCACTTTCATAGAAATTTATGTCTCTTTACCTTTTATAGAAAAAAGTTATATAAAAAATGGTATGACCAGAATAACATACCTAGAAAGCACCATCAAAAAAGAATTTATCCTTCCTTATTTCCTCTGGCCCTCATTTCTTCACTTTCCTCAGAATTTTTTTCTTAGATATCATTTGTATACCCTTATAAACCTATAGATATTCAATATTGCCTGCATGTTTCAAATGAGAGAGCCTTGCCTCTTATTTATACCTCCAAGTAGCTTCCTAAAAAGATATTCTAGGTCACTTGGCCCACCTTTCCTTATTTTAGGGTTGTCCACTACTAATTTCTCCATTAAATTTATTATTAAAATAATTTATTTTGTATTCACTTTGAATTATAATACACTCATCACTTCACTCTTTATTATTTACCTTTTAGAATTTAAACCACTTTTACCACTTTGACCTTTTAGTTTTAGACACATATATAGTGTCTTTCAACTGTATACATAAATTCAAACCGAGGAGTTGTGACACTCTACATACCACCAGAAATGGAATGACATATGTACTATCCATAGAATAGTATTATCTAAAATATACTATAAATCATACTGCTACCCATCAAACAAACTTGTCCATTACCCAAACCTGGGTTCCAACTCTCATGGCCATAACTTTAACTCATGTGAGGAATTTTGTGATGTTCCACATACCATCTGAAATGAAATGACAAGAACTATCCATCTAGGATATTTTCTCTCGGATAAAGTTCACTTTTCTTCATCTCAATATTCCACAATTAAGCATGGGTCTCTTACCCACAAAGCATCTTCCTCGTGAGGGCTTTCACCCATAAGGGGGCCACTTTGGAGTTCATCCATACTTACTTCCTTATCAACCATGAAAACACAATGAGTCATATTTACATCAAACAATATTGGGTCCATTACCCAAACCTTGTGCTAATGGATTTCCTTCTCAAGGGTTGACATCAATGACAACCAACCTTAATCAACCACATGTGACAAGAAAAGGCAACTACTAAAAAGAGAAACAACTATATACAAACCATCCAATACTTTGGAGTGAAGGAGGTAGAGTATTTGGGTCATATTGTTTCTCATGAAGGTGCCAAGGTAGACCCTAACAATATTAAGGCCATGATGGATCACACATTCCCAAAACATTGAAGAATCTTAGAGGATTTTGGGTTTCCGGATGTGTTACTTCTACCTTAAGTTTGTTTGGCACTATGGAAGAATAGCAGCACCTTTTAACGACAATTAACTAAGAAGTATGCATTTTCAAGGACTCCAAAGACAACTAAAGATTTTGAACAACTTAAAGAGGTGGATGTAGCCTGTCTTACCACTCCATACTTCACAAAACTTTTATTGTGGAATGATGCCCTGAAATGGAATTGGTGTTGTCCCACGTAAGAAGGAAGGCCCCTGACTTTGAAAGTTGACCACTCATGGGAAAGGACCTACGTAAAACCCATTTATGAGAAGGAAAATGATGGAAATACTACATGCACTGAAGAAATTGTGTCCTTAATTAATAGGTAGGACTCTGTCAAAATAGATCATGATAGTCTTAAATACTTCTCGAACAAAGACTATCTTCAGAAAACAAAATGGTAACTAAGATATTAAGTTATGATTTCGAAATCATCTATGTGCAAGGGGAAGAAAATGTTGTGGGAAGATGCACCTCAAGAAAGGATGAAGACAGCAGAGGCTTCCTCTGGATATCTCGATAATCCAACCCCATTGGATAATAGAAGCAAGGGATGAATGAAATAATGATCTAAAAAGTGTGGACTCATTCAAAGGTTGCAAATGTGATTCCAGGGCATCAGACACATTTACATGGAAACATAATTCACTATGGTACAAAATATCACTTATATTTATGTAAGAACTCCCAACTCCAAAAAAGGTACTATTGGAATTGCACACTTCTCCAAAAGAGGGAGGGCACTGGTTTTGAAAACCTACCATAGATTCATGAAGGATTTTGGGATGGCCTTAAAACTGATGTTCAAAGTTTTGTGGCAGAATGTTTGGTTTTCCAACAAAAAAGGGTGGAAACATCAAGACCCCGGGTGTTTTATAACCATTAGCCATCCCAAGTCGGCACTAGGAGGAAGTTTCCATGGATTTCATCATTGTGTTACCAAGTCCTGGGGAAGGAGAGAGTGTCATCATGTGATTGTTGATAGAATGACCAAGTACACACACTTTGTGCACTCTCCTCATCCCTTCAAATCTAGTAAAGTTGCCACCACATTCATGGAGACAGCTCAAAAGCTAATGGCATCCCAAAGATTATTGTAAGTGATGTAGATCCCATCTTCACTGGACATTTTTGATAGAATTATTTTCTTTGTTTTGGTGTACTTAATTGGCTCACAGCTCATCCCATCATCCTCAATCTAATGGACAAACCTAGATAGTGAACAAATATCTGGAAGGATACCCTTCGTTTTTTTGTCTCTCATAAACAAACACATTGGTTCGCACGAGCAAATTCTTGGCGTAATGGTGGTATAACACTTCTTTTTCATACTCGCAAAAATGACACCCTTTATGGCACTCTCTATGGATACCACTCTCCTTCCATCACTTCTTCTAAAAAAGAAAAATCCTAAGGTTCAGCAGTTGAAGATCACATTGAGGATCTATTTGGCTTGTGATTTAATACATTTTCTTGCAGATTCTTGGATTCTTCTAGGAATGAATTGATTAAAATTTCCATACTTATGAAGTCTTCTTCTTATGGAAAGTCTTGCTCCAATGCTTCAACACTCTTCTTGTATTATTACCGCATTATTACAAGAAAATGTATCTATTTACCTAATGTTACCACCACCAACTCTAACAACATTCATTTCAGATAGTGTATGCAATATATTAAGTTCTTATTTTAGTGCATGGCATCGGACTCTGAACAATTTTAGATATGGAGTACGTGGCAGCATGTGTTAAAATCTACATTTTCCTGAGTTGTGAGACATGGTGCAAAGGAGATCTGGATTCCTTGATGGTGCATCAGCTTATCAATTCATTGAATCCGACTTCCAGCAAAACATGATACAAGCCTTGGAGGATGAAGAGACGAACAGGACGAACCAGACTTGAATATTCCATTTGATCCACCTGACATTTCACATACCAAACTTGGGCACAAAATGTCAAGGTGATTGGTTGAATCTTGAAAACTAAGATCCTGGTTTTGTGTAGAAGGGTCCAAATTGGTTCCCACACGGATAGTTTCCAAAAATTCTTAGTGGTTTGGGATATATTCTCATTTTTCTAAACGGGTAAAACCCATATTTTGTGGTTACGGCATTTTTCCCAAGAATGCCAAGTGCCAAGTAGATTGCCTAGACGTTGAAGAATTATGAAATGTAACTATTTCAATCGATTCAAGGAGAGATTTCTAGGAAACATGTTCATTCCCTTCAAGCTGCTATGCCTCAAAACTTCAACATCCAAATGTCATGTGTAATCAATGTATTGCTTATTCAAAGGCACAAGGCATGAAATTGAAACGGGATTGTAACTAATTCCAAATTCTAGATAAGAGCTGGAATTCTCGAGAGTAGATATGGGGGGATGGGGAAGCTTAATAGTATGTAGAGTAATGTAGTAGAGAGTAGATTTACAACAATTGTATTCCTTCTTTTCAATAAAATTCCAAGTTGTTCTTTTATGAAGTTTTTAGTCTCTATAAATTTGAAGCAAGATATTTGATGAGAGATATTTGAAGAATCAGTCTGTTGATGAAGAAGGTAGGGCCCCCTTCTTTTGAGACAGAGTTGGAAGTGTTATGTTTAGTATAGTTTCTATTTTATTAGAGGCTTGAGATTTAAAGTATTATCTTTCAACAAGAGTTTGATTTCCGTTTCCATTTTTCAAATTGCCCATTGATTTAATAAAGCAGAAGTACCAGTTTTGAATTCAAAAACTATTTTGGATATCTCATTAAATAGAAAGGTTTCATTTGACTTCAGTAGAGGTTTTCATTTCATTTCAATATAAGTTGTTGAGTGATTATGGAGTGATAAGTAGCATAATTAAAATATTATTTTCAGCCATCAATGTTTAGTAGATCTTTTATATGCCCGGAACACATTTTGTGATTAGTGCAGAACTAGTGCAAGATTAGTGCAGAACGAGTACGTATCAGAAAGTGTATTTAGTATAAATTTTTCCATTTTCTTTTATGAATTCGTGAAGTATATTTATTATTTTTATAAACTCTCTTCAACCCCACACATACGTATTGTTTCGTTTGTTTACCTTCCCTGGTTGACAATTAAGTGTTGTGAATAGATGGTATATATTTACACCAACATTTTTGCATCGCTGGTTCTGAGTAAGTAACAAAAGGATTAAGATTGGCTTTGTTTTGTTTTTGTTGAAGGCCAAGGGGAGGAGGAGCTGTAAGACGAAAGGTAAATACCTACATATCTACTATCGTAGGGTCCTCCAAAGATTTTTTGAGTAGTTAGATCTCAGCAAGTATTTCTTTAGAAGCCATGTGTGCTTTCATTTCAGCAAAGGTGCAAGGTGTGCTTTCATTTCAACAGTGTGGAAGTGTGTTTTCATTTCAATAGTGTTAGATTTCATTCAACAAGAAGAGTTTTGATTTCAAGAGTATAAGGGTGTGCATTTGATTCACCGTAAGTAATCTTCCTTTCTCAAGAAGAGTGCCTTTCTTTCAAAGTTAGGTATTGGCTTTATTTGAGCTCTTTCATAGAGAGTGTGTCTTAAAATTTTCAAAGAAGAGGATTTCTATGAGAATAGAGATTTCATTCAACAAGTGTGAAGATTTCATTTCACAAGTGTGAGTTTGACAGCCTTCAATTGTTATTTTCATTGGTGACTTACGTTCTTCTAGCAAACCCCTACAAATAAAAAAAAAAAATAAAAAATAAATAAAATAATAATAAAAGGTCAGCTAATGGATCCAGGATTGATTGAACAGAAGAAGAGATTGTTGTAGGAACTTTATTGCATCTTTCAGGAACTTGAAGAGATCTCTGTAGTTGAGGAGATAGCAGAGAAATTAGTTGATTCAGTGGTTCCTTTTGAGCACCTATGCCAACCTACAGAGAAGACCGAGCAGCTAGGACATTCCAACAACAAAAGAAGATGGTATGCATGATTACATTGAGCAGTGGTTTCATTCTTCCTTTACGCCTCGTGATGCTCTTCTCCTTTAGCAATTTTTGGAAATCACTCAACTTTGGTAACTATGCACATATATGTTATCGCTGGGTACGGGAATTTGTTTTTATTCACACATCTGCATTACATTGGTTATTTTCCTATACCTAAAGAAATACGCTTTTCTTTAGGCAGGTAGGTAGGATAGTGAATAAAGGTCAACACCTTCAAATAGTTTGTGTTTTCTGCAAATAAAAAGAGCGTCAACTGCAATAAGAATTGGATTGAAGATTGTTATATTATACAAATGATGAATGGACGGATCTTAATTATGCTGAAGTCGAGGGGCAGATGTTAAATATTTTGAAAGGACATGCTAAGAGTGCAGGAGATATTCTCAACAGTTCCACATCATCAAGTGGACAATTCTCGGGACCGCTAGCATTCTATTGCTATGCCAATGTTAAGAGGTAACGCTTGGTACGAGGACACGCAAAGCTGCTAGGGGTGTTGGGCTCATGGATTTAGATACATTTTCTTGTAGATTCTTGGCTTCTTCTAAGAATGAATTGATTAAAATTTTCATACTTATAAAGTCTTTTTCTTAAGGAATTCTTGCAAAGTCTCGCCCAATGTTTCAACACTCTTCTCCTCGTATTACTACCGATTATTATAGAAAATGTATCATCTATTTACCTAATTCTATCACCACCAACTCTAACAACATGCATTTCAGATCGTGTATGAAATATATTAAGTTCTTCTTTTAGTGCATGGCATCATACTCTGAATAGTTTCAGATATGGAGTACGTGTCAGCATGTGTTAAACTCGACGTTTTCCTGAGTTGTGAGACGTGGTGCAAAAGGGGCTCTGGATTCCTTGATGGTGCATTGGCTTATCAATTCATTGAATCCGACTGCCAACAAAACATGATACAAGCCTTGGAGTGATTGGCGCACCAGCTCATCAATCACCTGCGATTCATCAACAGAAAAGGGCACGAAGTATGGGAATTGGAAAATACAAGCATGCTCTCTAAATGCAATCGCTTGTTTCTCAATATCAAAATCTACAACAATCTACGTGGACCCAAACTTCAGTGACAGTATAATTCCAACTCATAATCAGATATTTCTATCAATTCCCATCACTTCCCACACAGTGAAATTTGAGCGCAAATGTCAAGGTGATTAAGTTGAATATTGAAAAACTAAGATCTGGGTTTTGTGAAGAAGGGTCCAAATTGGTTCCTACACAGATAGTTTCCAAACATTCTTAGCGGTTTGGGATATATTCTTGTTTTTCTAAACAGGTAAAACCGAGATTTTGTGGTTATGGTGTTTTTCCAAGAATGCTAAGTGCCAAGTGGATTGCCCAGATGTTGAAGAATTATGAAGCGTAACTATTTCAACTAATTCAAGGAGAGATTTCTGGGAAATGCGTTCATTCCCTTCAAGCATTGGTGCTCTCAAATCCTTATCCAAATGTCATATGTAATCAATGTATTTATTATTCAAAGGCATAGGGCATGAAATTGAAACAAGATTGTAACTAATTCCAAATTCTATATAATAAGAGTTGGAATCTTTTGAGAGTAGATATATGGGGAGGGGAGATAATAGTATGTAGGATAAATGTGGTAGAGAGTAGATTTCTACAACAATTGTATTCTTCTTTCAATAAAATGTTGTTCTTTTTATGAAGTTTTTTGTTCTATAACGAGTTCTTTTCCCATCCACCCAAGGCCACACCAAACCCGCCCACCTCGTCCAGACGAGCTAGAAGTGTTATGTTTATATAGTTCTTAGCCTATTAGAGGATTGATACTTGTATTATCTTTCAACAAGGGTTTGATTTCAGTTTCCATTTTTCAAATTTCCCATTGATTTAATAGAGCAGAAGTAGCAGTTTTGATTTCATAAACTATTTTGGATATCTCATTAAATATAAAGGTTTCATTCGACTTCAATAGAGGTTTTCATTTCATTTCAATATAAGTTGTTGAGTGATTATGGAGTGATAAGTAGAAGAATTAAAACATTATTTTCAGCCATCAATGTTCAGTAGATATTTTATATGCCCGGAACACATTTTGTGATTAGTGTAGAACTAGTGTAGGATTAGTGCAAAACAAGTGTAGAACAAGGCAGATTAGTATAAATTCTATAAGCAGTTTCTTTTGTTAGCTTAGAAAGTAGATTGACATTTTTATAAACTCTCTCTTCAACCCTACACATACAATGTTGGTTCCTCTAAGTCTACCTCCCTGGGTTGACAATTAAGTGTTGTGAATAGATGGTATATATTTACACCAACAACATCAAAAACAAGTTCTCCAAACCCAAAGGACAACCTAACCATGGCAATGTAATTGCATGAAACAACAAGCGCATCAACATCGTAGTATAATAAGTTTTAGTTAGATTTGGTGTTTTTAAGACTAAAACTATACAAATAGATGTCCCTCAAACAAGCCAAGAAGGATAATAAATCATCACCCAAGTACTATGGCCCCTATAGTGTTGCAAAAGATTGGTACCATGGCATACAAATTGAGTTGCCCTCAAGATTCACAAGTACACCTGGGCTTCCATGTTTCATGCTTAAAGAAGGTTATAGGTGACAAGATCCTACCAAAACTATATTTCCAAAACCTGATGAGGAAGGAAAAATCATATTGGGGCCCGAAGCCATCACTGACACAAAAAATCACCAATCCCAGGAATAGATCCATTTCGTTGTATATCTCATTAAATGGAGGAAACTACCGGATTAAGATTCCACTGGGAAGATGAGTCTTTATACGTAAGCATCCAGAGTTACTCAAGCATTGCGCATAACACTTGTCTTAATGGGAGGGGTATGCTAATCCCTAATATTGGCTCATATTACCCCCTAATTGGGGAATATTACATTGCAATGTTATTTTATTTATCACTTTATTCCAATAGTTGTAATTATACCTCCTAGTCTCCATATATACCAAGGAGACATTTCATTTGGAATCATTTGTACTTGAACATTTATGGGTAAAAGGAAGTTTCCCTGAAGAGGCTTATTATCTGAAATTGTCTCTCTTTTCAAGGTGTTGAGTAATTTATTCAGGTTTTTCATGCTATATTGATATTTGGTTCTTAAATATTACTCTAACTGAAAAAATGACGATGCTAAAAGTTGGCTCCAACGGGGATGCTATCATCCTGTGTGAGGGAAAAGAATCACAGATTAGGTGTCTCCCAATTACTAGCCTTATTCGACTTACGATTCCTCAAACAATGGAAGCAAAAGACTCAACCTAGACCTTCTTGACACAATTTCGACCATACACAACATAAACTTAGGGCCTTCAATCTGGGCTTCAATTTTCTGTTGACATACTAACTCAAAATTCCTTCTTTGAAAAAAAAAAAGACTCATATTTACAATGACATGAAAAAAAGAAAACAAACCCACTGAACCAGATAGTGTTTGAGGAACTTTCCATTTACAGGCCCTCCGCCAATGGAATCTTTGTTAAGATCTTCTAACATATATTCAATGTTCCCATGGTATGCACCGATTATCAAAGGACCCATCCAAAGATGATCAATTTTTCCATGATTTCCCTTATCTTCACTCTTGGCATCCCACTTCAACATTAGATCATCCACTGAATTCTCCCCGCTTAGAGTGCTTGTCGAAGTTATCTCTCATCCGCCTTGGTGAAGTTGTACCATTTGTAAACCTACTCCTCATCTCAGACTGAATCAACCGATTTATCCTTCTCTGAGTGTTCTCTGGCTCGACCTCTTGTTCTTTTAGTAACTTCCTAATGGCCAATCCCAATGAGGCGGGGAAAACCACATATGTTTCATATATGATTTGGAATGGTGACGTTTAGATGGAATTTTTGGTAGTGACTTTGTTAGCCCATAACATGTAAATGAGTTTCTTATGCTAGGCCTTCTTGTTGTTCTACAGGAGCCTTTTGGTAATCCTGGTTAAGATTTTGTTGGATGATTCCACCAATTCATTACCATGTGGGTAATAAGTCATATAATGTCCTAGGGTTATATTGTAATTATTAAAAAACTTTTCCATTTTCATGGACTTAAATGCGGTAGTGTTATCCGTGATGATCTTGATAGGGCACCCAAACCTAGAAAAGATGTTGGTCTCCAAAAACTGAATGATGACTGTATCGGTAGCCTGCCTCGTTGGGACTGCTTGGATCCATTTTGTGAATTAATTTGTAGTCGTAAGTATCCATCTGTGTTACGTCGAGGATGGAGGATGAATATCCCCTATAAAGTCCAGGCCCCATTGCATGAACGATGCTTCGACCGACATCGGTTTCAGTGGCAGGGGTTGCAACTTTCTCCTTCCATTGAAGATCTGGCACTCATGGAAACTGGAAAATTATTTGTAGACATCTACAAAAATACTAGGCCAATAGTAACATGTCGTTAAAATTTAATGCGCGGTGGTTTTCTAGTAGTGATGTCCTCTGCATTTTCCTTTGTGGAATTCTCTAATAGCCCATTCTATGTCATCTTCTGGTAAGCAACTCAACAGTATCCCTCCCAGATATTTCCAATACAAAGAGTTATCTAAGATGTAGAACTTAGTAGCCTTCAGCTTTAAGAACCTCTCCTTGGTATTACTTAACCTTGGTGGAGCTTGCATATTCTTCAACACATAAATGATGTCTGTATACCAAGGTGAATCGACAAATTTCTGAGACAATTGTGAGGTAATTTCTTCTTGAGGGTTCTCCAATAGATCAACAATGAATTTTATTCCTACAACGTCACAGTTCGACTATACCATTAGTTTTGTGAGGCCTTGACCCGTAATCAACTTTGTGGGATTGATTTCAAGGTCGTATTCCATCATGATTGTGATCCACTTACCTCTTATTCCCTCAGGGTCAGGCTGAGTCAATATGCCTTTAACTGAGTTGTTGGGCATGTAAGTGATAACGTGGGAATGTAGTATGTAAGTCCTGAACTCCTTGAGGGATTTCACCAAGGCGTATGCTTGTTTCTCCATAATATCATACCTCAGTGGGGAATCTATCAACATCCCACTGAAGTATGCTATAGGATTTTCAAAATTCTAGTTGTCCTTCTATAACAGTATGTCAATAATGGTATGCTCTGATGCGAATGAAAACAAGATGAAATCCTTTATGAAATCTGGGCTAGACAATACGGGAGATTTGGTCAGTTCTACCTTGATTTATTCAAACAATATGTTGGCTTCGGGGTTCCATTTGATCTCATTTCCATTTATGAGCATGTTGGTGATATGCTTTATAATTTCCACTATATTTGGGATGAACCTTTTCAAGAAATTCACCTTTCCTAGGAAGGATTGCACCTCCTTCTTCCTGCAAGGAGTGTTGATTTTCAGGATTCCTTCTACCCAGTTGGGATCTATATTCCCTCCTTAGAGATGATGTGCCCCAACAGTTTCCCTTATTGCATTTCGAAATGTTATTTTTTCAGATTCAAAGATATGTCGAACTTCCGACATTTTTGGAAGACCTTCTTCAGATGCCCAAGATGTTGTTCATCAGAGTCAGAATACACTGTGATGTCATCCAGGTAGATCACAATAAATTTGTCATTTCCTCAGCAAATGATATATCCATCTCCCTATGGAAGGTATCTCCAACATTCATAAGGTCAAAAGGCATCTTAACGTACATGAACATACCCCATGGTGTCATGAAGGTTGTCTTTTCCCGGTCATTCGGGTGTACCATGATTTGATTGTAACCTGAAAAACCATCCAGCATAGACATCTTTTGGGATCCAACTAACTTCTATAGAATATAGTCCATATTAGGGAGCAGGTAGTTTTCCTTGATGGATACTCTGTTCAAGTTTCAAAAATCCATGCACAACCTTGTTTCGCCGCTCTTTTTCCTTACAGGCACTAGGTTGGCAACCCATTTCAAAAATCTTAATGAAACAATAATTTTGGCTTCGAAGAATTTATTTACCTCGTTTTCAATAAGCGACAACAACAGGGGATTGATCTGTCTTAGCTTTTTATTTAAAGGTTTTTGGTCCTCTTTGAGAGGAATGACATGCTAAATCACTTTAGTGTTGTAGACTTTCAAGTCATCATAACTCCAGGAGAAAACTTTGCGGAAATATTTCATGAGTTTGATGTAGTCTTGTTTAACCTCTGAACTGATCGTCTTTGATAATTTGATTATCCTTGGATTCTCCTGGGTCTCGATGTTGCAATCCTCGACATCCTCATCATTCACGGTGATCTTGGGATTTCTAGCTACATCATTTTCATCAAACAACTTTTCAAATGGAACCAATCCTTTGGGGATGATATTATTCTTTAGTTGCACTATGTCCCTCCCAACTCTCTGGTTCTGAAAGGGGTTGTTATTACTGTGTGCAATTTATTTTTCGTCTTCTTCACAACAACACTCATCATCAATGTTTACATTATCGAACTTGTTGCTCATTTGGAGAAATCTCTCCACCTATTTTTCATCTTCAAACACCTTCTAATACTTGACATTATTAGGCACCACTTGCCTGTGTTTGACTTCAATATAATACTTTTTGTTGGGGAAAATGGGAATTTTAAAAACTGAGGCCGAGGTGGCCATGGAATCCACAATTTGATTCTTCCCCCTCGGGATCACTGATAAATTATACTCTGATAATTCTTCGAGGAGGTCCAACACTAGGATTTTGTATGCCCTTAGTCTGGGGTGATTAGATTGGTATATACCCTTCACTTGGTTTATAACAATCTCAGAGTCTCCATGCATCGCTATCCTCTTTGTTCCCAACTCTTTTAAAACTCTCAGACCTAAAATCAATGCCTCATACTCAGCCATGTTATTTGTACAATCAAAGGTGAGTTTGTATGAGCATATTTTTGTGCCCACCTTGGGAGGACTTATGCATACACCAGACTTGCCCCCTCCTTGCTGATAGCTCTATCGAAGCTCATGTTCCACATCTTGTTCTCTGTGTGGTTCCTCGGGTCCACGCACTCTTCTGCTTGTCGTGCAGATTTATCCTCGATAGTCATGATTATTGTTGGCTCTTCCTCCTCAAAGCTCAGGTCATTGTAAAATATGGAGGAGTTGATCTCAGTGTCGACATAGCAGATAGGGTGGTTATTCAGTTGGGTCTTTCTACTCACCATGTAGTTGAGAAACACCTCTTTGTACAACTGTCTCTCTTGGCCAAAGACAGGAATAGTGGCATATGACATATCCATCTACAGGGTTCCCTTCAATTTCGTGGCCCATGACCTGAGATAATAACATGCCAAATTTAGGGGGTATATCAGCCACAAACACATCCATAACTAGACTCTTATATGGTATTTGGGACAATGACACAACTAAATCTTTGATCAAGCCCAAACATTTCACTTTCCTTGAATCGAAAGAAAAAAGATCCTTATGGGGCCTAGTGATGTCCAAACCCAACTCGTCCATGATCACCTTGGGTATGAGATTCTACGACGTGCCATAATCCAGCATGGTGTTATGAAAATTCTTTCCATGGACCTTGAGGCTAACATATAATGGGGGAACATCCTCAGTGTCACCCGTTTCCTCCATGTGTGGATCAAACAAAATGGCAGGGTGGTCATCCTGGACGTTCAAGGTGTCGGGAGTCTCTCCCATATTTAACATTTTAATAATCCGATCCTGATATTATCCTTTCTTGATGACCTCATTGAAAGGGACATAGATTTTAATATTGGCCATTTTTTTCTCAAAATTAAAAGGGGGGAGACATTTTCTACCTCTTTGACGCCTTTTTCCCAACTTGTTTTCTCACACTTTCCTTGGAACATCCTCCTTTGAATTTCCCTTTTCAATCGCATCCTTGGTCGGGTTGTCTTTCTTTGGTCGGCTCATGGAAGGGGTGTCCTCTTGAGGTTCCCTTATGGGATTCATCTACTAAGGTTCTGTAGATGCATTTCTGCTCCCGAGGTTGTATTTCTTTTGGAACTGCATGATGGCATTGTGATAACCTTTCCTGAATTCCTCCATTTCCCATGAAAACGCGTCATCAATATCCAATATAATATCATCATTTTTTCTCATGTATTGATCTTGTTGTCCCTTTGTCAAGAACACACGTCTGTCCGTGTCATTGCAGCAATTCATTTGATCTTGGATCATCTGATAAAAATCTACATCCCCGTAATTGTTTTGGAATGGGGCCCTTATTTGTTGGTCACCTTGGTCTCTTTGTTCCCTCTACCTAATCTGCGGGACCGGACCTCTTCTAAGGTTCTGATTTATGGGTTGAAGGTCATGGTGTTCTTGAGTGGCGAGATTGTTTTCCATGGACATTATTTCCATCATCTTCATCATCAAGTATAACTTGTCCTCCGAGGGTCGACAAGTCTATGGTTGTGCATCTCCTTGGGGTTTCTTCCCGCCTCTGTTGAATATTTGTTTCATCTTTCAAAATGCCATCAAGTTTACCTCGACTTCGATTGTGTCACTCATCATGCTGTGTAAATTAGCATGTATTCTCTCCCTCAGCAGCATGGAGAAATCATTGTCAAAGGAGTCAACGTATCAAAGCTATGCAGCCCCAGGAGGCAACTGGACTTCTGCAAGAATTGAGTTGTAGACCCTCACAAAATGGGCTGATAACTCTTGCACCATATCCTCTAGTGCTCTCTTCATATTATTGTACTACATCTATAGATGCAAAGGATTCTTTTTTTCTCCCCATCTAGCAATGAATAATGTTTCAAATGCGAAAAACTTGGGGATGCTTGTTGCTTGGAGGGCCTTGAACCACTTTCCAACCTCCCCCGAAAAACTCTGTGCGAACAACTGAATCTTCACATCTTAATGATCCACATTTTCTAGATCAACGAAACCATTGAAACAATCCAGGTGCTTTTGGGCAGAGGCGTTTCCTTCAGCATCATATAGCTTGATCCTCTAGTTGTATTCCGGGGGAAATCATGCAGTTGGGTTGGCAGAGCAAGGGGGGCAAATTTGGCGTCCATTTATCTAGGGGGGTTGGGGTTTTGCAAGATGTTCTTATCATGGGCTAAGGTATCTTGCAGGATTTTTTTGGTATCAGAGATCAAAACCTCTTCTCATCGAAGATTATATCATCCAAGCTGGTTTATGATTTAGACCTGAATAAGGTTTGTTCGAACAGGGTATCAAAATAAAGTTTGTCAATGCTTTGTGCATCATCCTTGGGTAAGTAAAGGCTTATGTCCAGGTAATAAAATGGGCCTTACACTACGCAGAAGTTTCTCGGGATCACACACGAGCTCTACAAGGTTCCAGTTAGGATTGGCTCAGGTATAAATTGTCTTTGGTGTTAGTTTTCTAAGTCACACTACTCTATGCTACTGGTCTCTTTTACTAGAGTCACCAGAGTAAAGGTTTCATCCAATATAGATGTTTGGCCCACTATTACCCCTAGGGGTCAAAACTATAGCTTTAGTCATTCTCCCAAGGAAAGTTTCATTCAATTCTGTCCACGACAATGGTGCCTGAATGTTAGCGCTCTATAAAATTAGTTCGACTAAGAAAATGAATGACAGAGGAAACATACAAAAACAAATTGAGGCTGGAAACTATCCTTTCCGACTTGGAGAGGGATCTCTCTGAGACTTCATCTCTGTACAAGTTATGGATTTAAACTGTTGGCTAGATTTAACACTTTTGCACAATATTTATGGTTCTATTGGTGAAAGAAAGATATACCTTGGCCTATGGAGTCAATTTAATAAAAAAAAATGATTTAGTGACTGAACTTGAGATGATAAAGGATAAGTAAGAAACATTCTTTCAGTTAAAAATCATTGTGTGTGGCGAGAGAAAAACATAGGAAGCAACTCGTAGCACCGCGTAGTGAATTATAGATTTGAATCACGTTCCAATTTAGAAAAAATATAGATATGAATGTAAAGAACACAAGAAAGCACGTATGCAAAGAGAGAGTACAATACATCAAACTGCTACCATTAGAATATTTTCATCAAATCTTGAGGACCTTTGCAATAAGTTTCAATCGAGTTCGAAAAGCTACATCCAATAGTCATTGTCTACACTGTTTTTCCAACCAACCTGGTTTACATTGAAAAGATGAAATATATAGAAAAGGGTGTTTCTCGGGCTACCCCGATCTCTAAATAATATACCTAGAAATTATTCTCTGACTATTCTATGCTAGATGACTCTTTGTATGGCACTTTACTAAGAATAGAAATTGACTGTACTTGAACACACAATAACCGACATTTTTGTCATGACAGTTCGGTCATCAACAAGATTTCATTGTTAGGGAGTGATGTTTTGATCCTTCTCCTTCGACATGGTATTTGGATGATCAAGTGCTCTGTCAGACTCTTGCCACCCACTGTAATGACCTTTCTTTCTTCCATGTGATCATTTGTTGGAGCGTGCATGTGGTGGGTAATCGTAGGCTGTCGCAGGTGTTTCCAAGATGACAACCCCAACTAGGGTAAAATGCCTTTCTTCAAGCTATCACGTGTCCAACGTACACCTTTCCTTTGTAATAGATTGTCTCCAATGTTTTGCATCATAGGCTTTCCACATGGGTACCTATTAGAGTCCCTAATTCTTGGTGGAAAACAGGACACGAGGAGACAAAATCCGCACCATGTTTGAGAAGACAAAAATGGATTCGATCGATCATGCTTAGGGCCTTGTCTGTAGTTTTGATATCCAAAGTGTTCTCCTAAGGGACCAGTTGCACCTTTTTAGATTCATTACTTGTCTTTGAAAAAAAACATTCCCTTTCAGCCTCTTCTATGCACTGGCCAAAGCCGCGTGGACGTTCTCCAGGGCCAGTCCAAATTCCTTGAAGTGCTTTGCATTTCTTTCTTCTGACATCCTCTATGCTTCACGCATTTGGATGATCATTTCTTTCTCTTCCCTAAGCTGCCTCTTGAGCCAAGTCATGTTTCCCTCTCGACCCTGTGAGCCTTTTGATGCCTCAAGGGTCTTCATGATAAATGTTGTCTCAACTCCCTTTTTTCCTAGTATAGCTCAGCGATAATAAGATGCACTTTCTTTTGCTGCTATGATGGTTCACTAACATCCATGCCTTCAGTGTTTGTCCTTCTCATTTTGACACAGGTTTCTCGACTTGTACCTTCGATAGGTTCTAGCCGAATGGTGCACATGAGTAACTCTTAGACGACCTACTTTGCATGCAGATCGCTTGGCACTTGGGCCTCCCTAGTATCTTTGCTCTTCCTTGGCCTACCCCTCTTCCAGGGTATCGATTGTTGGGGAGATGGGGCTTCCAATGTCTTTCCTTCCTCCATAGCCCTTCCTATTTCTACTTCTGCATGCTGAGATGTTACCATTCCTGTGGGTGAAAAGGAATCTCCT
>SNQJ01S0175236.1:1251-20132 GCA_010110895.2 Picea sitchensis | reverse complement strand
ATCATATACATAGATTGACTATTGAATAGATTGTGCTTTCTTCACTTTGGTTGGTTTGTGTTGTCTTGGTCTTGGCTGCACGATGTTGTCTTGATCTTGGCTACATGAGAGCACTGAAGCGAAGTGGGAGCAACAAAGACCATAGGAAGCAATAATAAGGTATGTTATTTGTTCTTGCCTCCTATTTAATTCAATTGTTAGAATCTAGGGAAAGAGTTATGTTCTGTTTTGTATTAATAGAAAGTAAAGATTACAACCTAAGCCTTGATGTCGCAAACTTCTTTTCGATGGCCCTTGGCTCTGACACACACACTTTCTCACTTGCATGAAGAAGATCAACTCCTTTTGATAGGCTTGTTGTAGTCTCCAAGCTGTTGTTCAAGCTTCAGTCCTTCACACAATTCTTTCACCAATTCTCCAATGAATCTTGCTTAACTTTTTCCATGAGAATTCACTCAATATATAGGAGAGAATGAATTAGTTACTTGGATAAGAATGATGCCAAAATATCAGGGAATCCAGTACTAGGATAACCATTCGAATGCCAACCCATTATTCTAGAAGATTCCCTTCCAGAAGCTTCGAGAATTCATCTTTTTCCTAGCTTTAGGAAGAGTTCACACCCTAGCAGTTCAACATAGTGCGAGAAGTTCACACCCTAGCTTAAGGCAGCCTGTGAGAATGGGTCATTCTCGCAGCCAAATATACTAGCAGCCTGCGAACTTGCTTCAAAAATGAGTTTTCTTGGAAGAGATGAAAGCAACTTTTCTCAGGTAAAAGTTCTTATGAAGAGCCTGAGTACACCATCATCAATACATCATCATGATGACCAAAATCATGGGTAATACAGGTATTCTTTGAGTTCCTCAATTAAGGCGGTGATGGAGGAATGCATGTTTTTATTGATGGTGGCAATATTGGCACTGAGCTGTCTCACTTCTTGTTGGGTCTCTGTGAAATTAGATTGCAAGGTATTGAAGTGAGCTTCCAAGTCTTGGCTATGGGTATAGGCCATGATGATGAGGGAACCAAAAAGGGGTGAGTGGGGTTAAAAAGTTTGCTGAAAAATCATAGGTATGAATGTGATAAGGGCGAAGAGATAAATCGAATGGAATAGGTCTCAAATAATGGTGCAACAAAATCCAGAATCGTTTTTTTTTTTACACCTGCGGAGTTATAGTTTGGTCTGAAGAATACTGCAGTGATGAAATTCCCAAATGCTTAATCAGGAAGAAATGTGTAGTGATTTGGCAACTTGAATGCAGGAGACACAGTTGCATGGCAATAGATCTTGTCTGGGTTTTTTTTTTTTCCCCAACGGTTAGGTATTCAAGGGTTCTACATACAAGGGTTTTCCCTGTGTTATATCTCTCTGATATACATGTGGGTTCCAACAATAATACTCGACCCAATATCTCAGGGAACCAACTAAGGAGGCTAGAATGTGCTCTTATCCATACTACCCGACTACCCAGGTACTAGAGAGTATCTTCCCAAGTGTTGTTCTCGGTGGCACTATAACAGTTAGGCGGCCGATCGGTTTATCTAAAGAGGGCTTCAGGAAATCTAGGTCGATCCGTATACAGGTGTTGTCTGATGCGCTACCACTCTAAGGGGTACCAACAAGGGTTACAAGGGTTGCCAACAGATGTGTGCTTAAGTACCACTTGTATTTCCTGTGTGTATGAATCCCCAATCGCGGGTTTATGCAGGTAACGAAAAATATTTGTTACGCCAGAATACGTCTCTACCCTGGAAAAAATTAACCCACAATTTTATGCCGAGGAAAGTGCTCTAAAACCACTTGTAATATTCCAGATATAGAAAGTATGTAGAACATGAATAAAATGCGAGAAATGGAAGATGAACAACAATATAACCAGAACAACACCACAATAATACCAAAATGATACTAGAATAACACCAGAAAGAGCACTTCGATTACTGAGAGAAATGTTCACTTGCCTCTTCGAGGGGGCAACCTCTAGCAGAGAAGAGCTCTATTACAATAATATTCAACACAAAAGTTCTTATACCCTCGACTCCTATTTATACTAAATATGTCTATCAAAAGAACCATCTAGAGGAAGATCCTTCTAGAAGCGAACGATTCTATTAGGTCTTCTTACATTTGACTTATTCTTTCTTATTGCCAGGCCTTATTAATATTTACCTTTATTACATCAAAATATATTATTCTACCTACGTGAGGGATTAGGTCCCTAACATTTTGGCACCGTTGTCAGGGAACACTGAGTCAATATTCCTCAACGACAATTTTTCAGTAAGCCTTATCCAAGAACCTTTGTATTACAAGCTTACCTGGCGACTCCACTGAGGGTGATCCCCTCATCCCTTTGATAGTTTCAAGAAAATTGTCTGGTGACTCCACTAACCTTTTCATAGGTGCCACCTTACTCTCAATTCTCTGACATTTCCAAGTTATGGGATCATGGTATCTTGGGAACAAGTATATCTGACTATTGATTTCAAAAGTATTCAAGTATATCTGACTTGTTTTGATACAAAATGGTCACAACAAACCCTCCAAGATTTGAAGGGGGCCTTCCAATTTCTCATGTTGTATAATTCTTGAAGTATATAAGAAAGATAGAATTGTGAGGGGAGGATGTTCTGGTAAAATTATTCATACTTCCTCTACCATCCTTTTTGCAAAATTGGTTTAGGGGTTGTTGTGAAGATAGGGGTATATCATCTTTCGTACACCTCATCAGTAGTTTTTTTGACTTTTTCAAACCACAATTCTAGACATATGAAGATGCCCTTCAAAATCTCACAACGGCCTTAGAGAACGAAGGCTTCAAAAATGATATTGTAGAAGACCTCAGGGACGTATATCATGTTCAATGCCAAGAACCTTCTGATATAAAAGAAGAGATTTATGAAGAAAATCTTCAACCTATTGAAGAGGAGCAAGATTTATCCCATGATTTGATAGAATGCAGTGAATACATAACTAAAGAAGTGAATTATGAGGATGAATCACTGGTAACCACTCCTCAGTCCGATGAAGTTCTCCAAGATCCTATTTCCCCTGCACAAGATGAAGAGAATGAGGTGAGTCATTTTCCTTTCCAGTTTTTTGATGATAAATTGTTCTATGATTCAGAGAGTGAAGAGGAAATGGAACCCTTGGATAAGATATATGTTGGCATGTTTACAGGCAGAGCATGCTTGTCATTGATGGCAAGAACAACAACAACGATGGAATGTCTATAGGCAAGAACATCAACAACGATAGCATGCTTACAGTTATTGATGGCAAGAATAGTAGCGACGCTGGCAGGTTACAGTTGGGAGACAACGTTAGAAAATAGACAAGAAAGGAAGATCATAAGCGTAACAATGAGGAGCAACAGTGATCGTTGGATCTCATTCATAATTCCCGATGAATGTCAGATCTGAATTCAGAGAGGAGTAGCGCGTAGTAGATGAGAATAGATCTCGGGTGTTAGATCTGAGCGCGGGGTCCGACCGTCGTTGGATCCAGGAGAACCTACATGTTCTTTATAGTGCAAGGAGAAGCAGGCTTACAAGATCCTGAAAGCAGGAGGATTGTTCATCTTCAGGAAGGACACATGGTTACAGATCAACATTTCACTGACTAAGAGGTCAAAGGAAGGAGTGCTCTAACCTCTCAAACTCGCGATAGGTGAAATCGTGAATTAATCTGAGTCATTGATCAAAGGGATATCGTGGATCATTGATCATGCATGAAGAAGGCTCATGAATTTGAGAAATGATCCCGGTCATTGAAACCAAAGGACACATGGTGAGCGATTGGCATTTCGCTGACTGAAAGGTCAAAGGAAGGAGTGCTCTAACCTCTCTAACTCGCGATATGTGAAATCGCAAAATAATCCTAGCCATCGGATCGAGGTTTGATCTAGACCATTGATCAGGCACGATGAAGGCCCGTGAAGTTTCAAAATCACGATAAGATCTGGACCGTTGGGTCCATAGGACACGTGGTGAAAGATCATCATTTCACTGACTGGAAAGTCAAAGGAACGGGGTTCCCTAACCTCTCGAACTCGCGATATGAGAAATCGTGAAAGAATCTTAATCGTTGGATCAAGGACAAATCTAGGCCGTCAGATCCAGGAGGTGAATGTGGAAGACCATGTCAGAAAGGACAAGTGGAAGACTACATCAACATTAACACGTGGCACGATCAGACAACGACAAGTGTCAAGTTGATTTGGCATTTCAGGCCACTGGAAATCACAATTTTGAGTGACACATGGTAGACACTTGGGTCATGACACATCATTGAGTGACGCAAGAGTGACCTCACTTCGGGAGTTTAGTTTCGAGAGTTTTAGCATCAACTCTCCCCCAAAGTACCGAAATCTAAAGTACTATGGAGGAGGATAGCCATTAGATCAATGAAAAATCTCAACCGTTGATCTAGAGAGTGAAGTGCTCACTTGATTGGCGAGTGGTCATATATCGTGGTCACATTGTCCAAAGCTGGAGAGCAAATCTAGAGAATCCAAGCTCTATTTTGGAGTTCATGACATGGAGAGTCGAGACGACTCATCACAAAATCCACGAAATGCGAAAGTGCGAAATACGTTTTCAAATAAGGCTGTGGTCACAGCCAGTGGTCACATCTGTGGAAGATGGAGGAAGGAGCTAGTGCAACCAAGATCCATTTCAAGGATTGTGACTTGGAGTGTCGAGACACTTCATCACAGGAATGACGAAATGTCAAATGTCGAAATGCCGAAATGTCGAAATGTTGATGTAGCCAGTGGTCATGTAAGTGGGAGGAGCTAGCATAGCTAGGCTCCATTTCAAGGTTCGCACTGTAACTGCTAGAAACCACTGATGGTTTCTGCCAGAGAACTCGAAGAGACTTCAGGGTGATCGCCAGAGAAGCTGAAGGGTCTCGAGGCATATTGCAATGGAATGAAGGGTGTTTATACAGGCTATTGACAAATGGAAGACCATTGGAGCCCGGAACTACAACAGAGGGAATGAGCTCGACTGTGATAGAGAAGACGAAGAGTCTCAAATGCTAGAGAGGCTAAGGAATCTCAACATAACACCTAGTGATGATGAACGCATGGGTATAACCGCCAGAGAAGCTGAAAAATTTCCATGATGATCAGGAAGAGGACTCGACATGAGGAGAACATGCAGAACAGAGAGAGTGTGTTGATGCTTGAGGAGAGAAGATGTGGAAAAGTGGAGTGGTAGTGAATATACTGATGTGGAGAACATTAGTGCTGGGAAGAGCATGCAGAAGCATTGTGCATAAAGGATGCAGAAGATGCACAGAGAGTATAAAAACGCAGAACAGAGAAGAGACTAGGCACTGTTGAGAGTGATTCAGGCTATTATGAATGAGACATGCGTTTAGAAGCATGATGTGCAGCAACTAAAATGCACAGAAGAGGAACGGTGCATTGAATGGACATGGCACACGGAGCATAAAAGGTAGAAGAACAGAAAGTGCAAGGGATGTGTGGAGGAAGACAGTGAGGCAGACATAGAAGGGCAGTGTAGTAGAACAGTGATGAGACTGGTAAGCCATTGATGAACATTGTATCATTGTAATATGTTTCAGTAGCAAATATTTATATTTCAAGGTGGTTGGGAGGTGCTAGGGAGGACTGTTGTCCTCATAGGTTCAAGTGGGTGCTTGAACAAAGGGAGTTGTAGCTTCCATCTAGTTGCAGCCAGAGAAACTAGGGTGGCAGGGTGGTGCAAGGGAGAACATTGGTTCTCTGATATACAGGTTAGTGCTTGTATGACTAGAAGTTGGTGCTTCCATCCAGTTGGTGCTGGAACATTCAGGGAGTTGGTGCTTCCTTCTAGTTGGTGCTAGAGAAATCAGAGAGTTGGTGCTCTCAACAAGTAGTAGCTTGCAAAACAGAGGTTGTAGCCTCATTATGAGTTGGTTCTCATAAGTATGATAATGTATAGAATGTAAAGATTACTTATCATATAAAGAAGAAGAGGCTTTTACTCTTTATGGGTTTCCTCAGGAAATATCTATCTCTGTGTATCTCATGTGTGTGAATGATGTTGAATGTTCTATTGCTTACTTCCCTACATTATTGTGATCATCATTGAGAGTTCTGTAATGAATTTAAAATGAGCATAATTGTTTAAGCTCGGTAACAACTGATTCACCCCCCCCACCTCTCAGTTGTCCAACACTATATCCTCTATATCTCAATGTTGAATATGTAGAGGCAGATCTTCCATTTGATGAAGTTATCCAAATAATTGAATCTCTTGCACAGGAAGGATTAAGCAAGGTGAGTTATTTACCCTTCCAATTTTTTAATGATTCTTTATCTTATGATGTGGAGAGTGAAGAAATGTTGGAAGGTTTAACCCCTTCATGTTATGATGAAAATGATGACTTTGTTGATAATATTGATGAATTCATACATGTCAGGAAGCGTAAATGGGATGTGATTGGATATGATGGGGATCCCATTTACAACATTGAGGATCATTTCCAAAAGTTTCCTTTACAACTATCATATGGAATTACTAATTTTGACGATTGGAAACAAGGTGATGATATGGTTACAAACCTATTTCAGACACCTAAGGATGACCCAGTGCTATATTCTCCTAATGATTTTCGGTCATACCTTGAGGATTTTGATGATTATCCCTCTGAGCTCTTGGATTTATTCCATGAAGAAGATTATCAACCACCGCTGTTCTCGGATCTTGATATGAGTAAGGACATCGTTTTCCTGAAGAAGAATCTTTGTGATAATGTTCTCCAACCACCTTCCATTACTTTATCTTGTTGTGTCATTGAAGGTGTAGTTGGTAAGTATGTCTTTTGTATTAATTTTCCTCCAAGGAAAACCTTGGAGTTCAAGGGTAGGTTGAATACCTCAAGAAAAAGTCTGTCATTTTAGCCTTTCAACCTTCCCTTAAGAGTTTTTCAATCATCTTCTAGGTCTTCGCCGATCCTTTCCTAGGCTTTAGATTGTGAGGACATCCAAGGTAGCCGACTTTTATACCTTTCGAGTCAGTCTATTGAACCTTTGACTTTTCACGATCCCTTCCTAAAGTGGAATGAGCACTTTTCTGAGAGAATGACTTGGAATGACTTTGTCCCTCCCACCCGCCTCCATGAGCTAGACTTTATGATTTCCAATGATATAGTACATTCTCTAACTTGTGTTATTTATGTGCTTAACTTATCACTGTTTTGGTTTATGATGAAGCACAGAGGTAGGTATTGTGAGACATTTTTGGGGTGGTTACACCGGTTATTTGATTACACCTAGATTTCAGCTAATAGGTAAGTAGAGGTAAGTAGGTAGGCATTTGCATTCATTGTATATACCATTTTCATTTCATGCTAGAGTAGTTTGTATTCTCAATTGTACATATGATTTTTTTCACATTTTGTATTATATATATATGAGTCAGGGGTGATATCATCACCCCAAATGATTGCTAACAATCTTATGTTGAGATCAAGCAGGTCACAGTTTATGCCAGATATGTTGAGGTTCTCATGCACTCTACGGTGAGCACATGTCCCCGAGTTGGAGCTAGATGTTATCCCCTAACCTAGGGATAACTAAGGAGATTATGTCTTGAGGCCCACAAGTCCTAGACATGGAGTACTGAGAGCCAGATCGACTTGAGCATGTCCCTAGAGGGCCCATCCTTTCATTCTTCAGTGCCTCCACCTTTTTAGCAGTAGCAACATCCATCACATCGGATTGGTATTGCAACAGAGATGGGTCTTGCTCCATGAGGTAATGAGTCAGTGTATCATGGTATGTGTCACTTTGATCCTCAAAACCTTTGAATATATGCATTTAAATTCTTTTTTATTCTAACATGTTCTTGGACCTTATGCTTTTCAAATTGACCACACCTCAGGGGAATGACAGGATGCCCTATTAAGCTGGTACCCATAGGGTTTGAGTTTCCACTGGGGGGATTCATGAAAAGCCATCACCCACTCCCACCATACTCACCACTTTTCATCTTTTTCTCTCTCATCCATCCCATTACACTGGTCCGGGCATTGGGTTGGCCAAATATCTAAGGGTTGTACCTTACCTTGTGGGAATAAGGGGCTAAAGGCCCAGAGGGTAAAAGTAGGTGGAAAAAGATAAAATCCAAAAGAATGAAACCTTGCGATGCTTCACCCAGGCTTCCCCTAGAAAGAAATAAAAAAAGATTCTCAGCAAGAAACAGAGGGACCCATAAAAAATAATAAAGCAAGACCTAGTTAGAGGATAGGGGGTCTCATCACGATCCAACCTATTAGGTCCATGGGAATGTAGCGGTATGACACTACCAACAATTGGTCACCACGCCAGGGTAGTGGCTCTTGGTGGCATAGCTAAGAGAAAGGGGGTCTCATCATGAGCCAAACTTCTCATTTCCATGAAATGCTTATGGGTAACATTGCCACCACTGGTCACCACGCCAGGGAAATGTCCCCTAACTATCCTCTTGAAAGAAAAAGAAATAAGAATAAAATATAAAAGGAATGAATGGGCTTGAAAACATTTGCATCCATGACATGTGCAACTCACCCTCTTCAGAAGCACCCACATGTAAGCCATACATTTCCTTGCTATCACTGCACCCCTTGATGAGACATTCATTACCACCTCATCCACTCACATGGCCTAGATTTGACTTCTCCCGGAAACATCCCACATCCAATGAGAATTAGCCCAATAGGATGTCCTAGCGTTCCCTCCAAACTTGGCTTGCAGATTAGCATAATGTCATTAAGAACTTGTCTAGGTAAAGGGGGTTTTATGCACATCTTTAATATCTTGATGACTAGATGTGATTGACATTGCTATGATCCCTGTAACTTATGAGCCCATGGAGGGTGTATCTGTTAATGTTGTAGGGCCATACCCAATGGACAGGTATGCATGGGGAGATGATTAGTTCAGACCTCCATGGGGATAAAATCCCACCGGATGGATGTTGAGACACCAACAAGGAGTAGAGGCGTATCAGAGGATTGCACCAGAGAGAGAGGAGGATGTTTCACTAGGGAAAGCCTGGCAGGCCTGGACCCAGGGGGGTTGTGCCCTTTCCACCATGATGTATTCCTTGGAAGTCCCATGATGTCACCCAGGTCACCCATGACATCATCCAGCATTTTGGTATGGTTTGGAGGCAGTTGTGTGCCAAGTGGCACATGTGGCAGGTTCATGAGGCCCAGGAAGGCCTAATGTTTTGCTCTAGGAGGCCAATGTTGCCCAAAAAGGGCCTAACGTCACCCTAAAAGGGAATGAAATCACCTTAGCAGCTTAATTTAGGGTTTATTTGTGACATTTAATGTAAAAACTGGATATTATTTGTAACTGGCCATGTCGGCCTTTTTGACCTAATTCTAGTCTTTAGTATTGTATAAATAAGGGGAAATTACCTCTTATTTTTCATCATCTTTCACTCACACTTGTGAGGTCTAAAATTTTCGCCCTGCTTAGGGTTTTATGACTGAAATTTAGTGTGCACATGTTGGAGGAAGGTTAATCTTGGTGTTTTGGGGCATTTTCTTGGTGGAAAGTCTTCAACTAGGGCATATGCTAAATTATTCTTTGTGAATGTAAGTAAAATTCTACAATTCGTCTTTCCTTTGAATGGTTATAGTATATTTACTTTGAATTTTACTAAAATTATGAAATTTCTATCTTACAACCCTAGGATATTAAGCACATGTTATTGTCCTTGTCTAAATAGCTATTCACCTACTAGATTTTGCCAAGAGGTCATTTTTCTTGAAGCCATTGCTAAGGGCCTTGCCATTGGAACACCCTAGCACTTATTCCTTCATCTTAGCCATTATTTGCTTCATCTTTGAGTTAAAGAGGGAGGAAAATATACTAAGGCCTAGGGTTACCTACACCTTAGTAGTCATTTTCCCCTAGGGTTTGGTGGTTGAAGCCTTGGCTCACCAACACTTCAATTATCAACCCCTCTTATCTTTGGCTCTCCTATTATCATCCTTTTCCTTCAACATTTTCTTCCACTTTATTGACTCCATTTTCCCTAAGAAAGCACTAGTTTAATTCCTCCCTTGAGTAATTGATCAACACAACCTTCAAAACCTACTCTTTGAACAACCTACTAACACTTTCTAACCATAGAATAGCTTGACCTACTAACAACATTGTTGTTGTTACTAAAGTAAGCTACAGCCATTAGATGCAGCATTAAAATCTCATAAAGGAATTGTAAAGGTTGAATTGTACTTTGTCTTATGTGCTTCTGTCAAATGTTAACGTTATGAATCCAATGGTTAATGGTTTTTAGTCATTTTGAAGCTGGTTTCAAGACATTTTATGTGAAGTATTTCTCAATAAATATCGTTGTTATAAGATTTTTGTTTACTTCACCATATTCAACAGATTTCTTTATTTAATAAAGTCAATGGTTTTATGAAGTGCTAACCAGCAAGTGCACTTGCAAATATATAGTTTTCTTGTTTCTTTGTTCCAGGCAGGTACACTTCTGACATATTATCTCTTCATTGGTTATTTAAACCGAACTTTCTGATTGGTGGTGACTTGTGAGAGGGGACCTTTACCTATGTACTTTGACTTTGCCTTCTCAAAACCCTAGGTCACCGAGGACGTCTCCCCTGGGCCTACCACCCTAAATAGAAAGAGACATCCTATTGAGGTGACAGTGATAGGATAGTCTCCCGTTATGCCAATTTGCTTTCCTTTTACCTTCTCTTCTATCAAAGTACAAATTGTGTGATAATATTCACTAAACCATTTTTTAGTAAAATGATTTGCCCAAATTTTATAGGATAAAATTATTTTACTCTAAAATGTCAATTTTTTTTAGAAACTATATAAAATCCTTAGAAATTTGAATATTTTTACAATAATATTGCCAAACATTTTATGATTGGCATTTTAAGAATTAGTAAGATTCATTGAGGTTTCTACACTTTAAGATAAGTATGGATCCTTAAAAGTTTCCATGTTTAATGTCATATTTATGTGAAATACCTCTGTTAGGGTTTTAGACTTCGAAGGCTAATGATATGACCATGTAAATAGTTACCATGAGACCTTGTGTTTAGACCTAAACCTAACTCTCAACCTATTTAAATGGGGTGGGATATCACCTTTTAGGGAGATGGTACTTGTGTGTGAAAGGGGTTACTTATGACAATTCATTGTGAATTGTGATTGTGGAGTTATATGTTGAGATTAGTGATCATTGGGGAACCTGAATTGAGTGGGAGTAGGAATTACAATATCCCTTGGTGGGCAGATGGGGCTTGGACATATCAAATCCTATGGGAGGTGTATGTCCTAGACCTAATAGTGTGGGGACACCGTAGGCCTACTAGAGGTGTGTGCACTATAGTTGAGGAAGGTTGTTTCTCACTTGTTGTACCATATCCCTACAAGGAGGTGTTTATTTTTTCCTTAAAGGCTTCATCCACCACTAGGAGGTTTATGTGTTTCTTTGGTTTTTTATTGACACTAGCCCAATCTCTGTTGAATTTAGTGAGGAACCTAGTAGTTTGGTTGGAGCTTGAGATCCCAGCGTGGGATGTACTTCCAAAATCACTAATAATATGTTGGTTGCAAGGAAAAATACTCATAAATGCATATTCAACAATAACTAGCTTCCTAGTTGTAGAAGAATTTGTTTGCTCTAATAAGTGGAATACCTAGCATGATTAGACATCGGTTAGTTCTTGATATGAAATGGATCCAAACAAGTAAATGTTTTTAAGACTCAGTACCTATTAATCCCTAGACAAATCCCCATGTTATGTATAAAACCCCTTATTGAATTATTACATTTCTTTTGTCATATTTGTATGTAGGCTAGAACCTATTCATTACACCCTTTCATTATAATTACACCCTTTGTCTTCTATATATATACCAAGGATACCTAGTCTTAGGATCATCATATCTCATCTTGTACACTCAAGATATTGTAAAAGTAGTTTTCCCCCTCGAAGTGGACTATTAGTAATTGATTTTTTATCATTCTCAAGGAATTGGTTCATAACATTTGGTATCAGAGCATAAATCCTAGGGTTTTTCTTCTTCAAGCGAGTCATCTTGGAATTTTTGCTCTAAATTTTTATCTGGGATGATTCAAATAGAAAAATTTGGATGTTATTTATAAGACATATCAAGGTACCTACGATAATGATTTTAGTTTTTGGTTCATTATAATTTCGGAGATATAGCCTATGGAAGAAAAAGTTTTTGACTCATCCTGAATTTAGTTTTAAACGAGTCATGTTGGGATTTTCGATGTAACTTATTTTCTAGGAGGTTTCAGATAGTGCAATTTTGTGGAGACTAAGGAGACATATCCTATTATAGGTGGTCTAAATGGAATATTTTGGTTCATTATAATTTCATATATATAGTCTATGGAAGATAAGGCTTGTGACTAATCTTGAAATAAATTTAAAAGAGTCATCTTGGATTTTTCGTTGTAACTTTTTTTTCTGTGAAGTTTCCAACTTTGAAATTTTCAAAATCCTGAGGAGACATAGCGAATTACATGTGGAATTTTTTTAAGATTTTGAATCACTATAATTTGTAAGATATTATCTCGTGGAATTTGGGGTTGTTTACTAATCCTGAAATTAGTCTTAAACAAGACATTTTGGTATTTTTTCTATAACGTTTTATCTGGTAAGGTTTAGACTATGACGTTTTTAGGAGATTAAGAAGTCATATCAAAGTACTACATGCCGAAATTTCAGACTCAGAAGGGTTCAAAGTTCATAGATATATTAGGACAAAGGTTATCCATCCAAGCTTAATCCAAATTAAAGGTTTGAAAGGTACATAACTTACAATTGGCATAACTTTGTATTGGAAGATTTTTTTTTGGTGATTCAAAACTTCTAATAAAGAGGAAAAAGAGAAGAATTATTATTTTTTCACATGGAAAAGGGTTCTACAAGAAATATGTTGGAATAATGAGAGGGGAGGGTGAATCAGTATGAACACTTTATTATCACTTTTAACCACAATATGTAATCATTAATATCATCAACAATATATCATCAATATATCAAGAGTAGTATAAATCAACAGAGCATAATAGATATCCATAGAGAAATCCTTAATCCGTGATAAGGATTGCTATCACAATGACTACAAGTCAGGAAATACACATGAAAGGATGAAGTACATCAACAACCCCTGGTAACAATTCATGTGGAATTTATTACATAAGTAACAACTGCAAGATAAGCCAAAATCATAATCAATCTTGAAGAAACCTAGAAGAAGTAAAGACATAAAGAAGTCAACAATCAAGAGGAAACTGGAAAAAGATTTGTGAAACTTTGCAGAAGGCAATAAGGATGCAGACGGAAGCGTTGACTCTCCTATATGGAGGAAGTCGATTATATATTTCCAAAAGAAGATCATGCATTCATGCATGAAGCAAGGATTAGGAGGGAGCTAATACTAAATAATATGATCCATTGAAGATGATGAAGTATCTATCCATGTTCCCATCAGTGGTGGCAACCATGAAGAGAAGCATGTGTTCAGTTTGACTTTAGAAGAAGTCTTCTTCAAAAAAAAACCTTAAAGTATCTCTGGTTGTCCATCCAAATCCATGATCCTATGATGAAAGAAAGAAGTTGGAATCTTCAAGGAATGGAATCTATAGAAAAATCCATGAACCTAAGAGCTAAAGAAAAGCATGAGGAAGAACATGAGGATTCCAAGAGAGAAGGAAAATCCAGAACAACTAGTCATTGACTACCAGCCTGATATGAACTCACTAAAAGCAATCAAGCAGAGGAACTGAAAGTTGTGATGAAGAACAGTGTATGGAAGACTTATGAATGAAAGCATTGCGGGATCCAGAACTAGAGGTTCTCCCAGATGGAGGGATAAAACTATGATGATTGTTTGTTCCAGTAAACCAAACATACCTCTTCATGAGCTAGTATATCATTCGCAATATCCATGGGTTGGAGTTTTCATCAGATGAATGCAAAGACTATTCTACATAATAATTGAACAAAGAGCGTATGAAAAGCAACCTCAAGGCTTTAAGGTATACCAGAAAGAGACCCTTATATGCAAATGAAAGAAGACAACTTGGTAAATAACCTCCAATGCAAAGAAGAAGCATGGTGAAAAACTTTCTATAACAGAGATATTGTATCAGAATGGTTACTCAGAAGCTCAGAATGATGGATTGCTAATCCATGACAAACTCTCATGATGGAAGAAGAATTTCCACTTGGATATGTTCTAGTTTGACCCTTGCCACGATGTTACGAGCTAGTAGGAAACAAAATATGAATCCAACAATGATATACTATATTGATCAGAGCTATATGAAGCCTTCAGAGAAAACCAGTGTTCCAGAAAGATTGCTATAGTGGGAAAACCCCCCTATGGACTACATTAGGGTTCTAAAGTGTAGGCAGAGCTAACCGTCTAAAGTCTCCTACTTTTAACAACTATCCCGACAATACCCCACATTCATGCATAAAGTACAAAGTATAAGGATCCAGTAGTCTTACCTTAAACTCCGCATCCGGTGTCGATCCCTTTGCATTCGGTTGTTCCTCAACTGCAAATATCCTCCCAAGGTTGACCTGCATTCACCAAAAGACAAACAAGAAACTACAAAAATGCATTCTATATATGAATTAGTGGTTTAGATGTCATAATAAAATGTAAATCAAATATCAAGATTAAACACATCATATGGCGGGATGGAAAAAGTACTTCTTTATATTAATCTCACAAAGTCACTTACAAAACGAGATCGACAACTTCTCCTCGAACCCGGTTTTGGGATCCTCTTCACCCAACTCCAAAATTCTTCCACGTATCTTTCTCCTCTTCATCTCTCCCTAGGAAATGGATTTGGCTAGTGATGGAGGAAAAAGGCTAGAATAAGGAATTCTGGCTCAAAACTCACAATCTGGCTGCAAATTATTAGGGCAAGGGGGGATTATGAAATGGGCAGAGTTTCACTGCTTTCATGCTTCTTGTAGGAATGGTACACTGACACCTTCTTTTATATTCCAAAAAGATAGTTATTTGGTTGGGTGACCGGCTATGGGCGGTCAATTAGTTAGGAAACTACCCAAAATCCCGTATCCCCTTGCAACTTTTTATTTTTTGCAACTTGTGTGGGTATACGCGGGCTGTAATGGTGCAGCTAGCATACATATGCAAGTTGTAGTGGTGCAACATGTGTACATACGCGGGAAGTAATGGTGAAGGGCACACACATCTTCAAAAATATTGTTTTTTTAAGAAGAGCTTTCAGTGATAGCTTGGCAAAAATGGCAAGTAAGATGTCCTGATGCCAGGTATGCATGTATGGTGGAATTTAGGGTTATAACATATTCCCCCTAATTTGTGAGGTCAGAAGAGCATTTGAATGCCAAAATACATTACAAATCTTTACCAACGTACGAAGCGAGTGAGCCCAAGACTAGAGTTCGAGAGGTGCCATCTGCAAAATAACAATTGTCTCACCGAGGCGGGCATACCCATTCTCGGGATGAAATAAAATCATGGTTGCCAATCAAATACACTGCAGATCCATGTCATATAACTATATAAAGTGTAGCCATGAGTAATACACAATGGATCTACATCTCAAAATCGAAATATATACATGTATAGTATCCATCTTCAAGAAGCTAATGATGCCTAATGGTTGGAGATGAGGCCTTCAGAGCTCGAGCAACAGCTTCAAGATCTTTAAAACTCGGGTAGGATTGTAATGTGAGTGTACGAATTCACTACCCAGAGGTCTTTGATGGATTTTCGAGGAACATACAAGAGGATCTTGGTGATCAGGCAGAGAACTTCAGTGATTTCAAACAAAGACTAGATTGGACTTTCGGGATGGTCGAGCATGAGGTCAAGAGACAAACTGCAGAAGGGCTGACTCAAGTTGGGTAAAACTTCCCTTGGACAATAGCATGATGAATGATGAGACTCAGGCAACATAGTATTGACATAAGTTCACGTTGCAAGAGGCAACACAAACTCTCCATATGTTTGGAAGAATAACCAAACGGAGGAGGAAACAACTCTATGTAACAAGAACAACTTCCTAATTTCATATTAAATCCTAGAGCTTGACGAACAAATAGAAGGATGTGCTTTGTCCAAGGGCGACTCATTGTGCTGCCATAAAAAGAAAATACTTTTCCAATCCTCCTTTTGGGGTATATTTGATTTTTTGTCTTTTTCAATAATTTTGGAAAGCTTGAAAAAGAATAAAAGAATGCTACATTACAAAGGAGGAATGAGTGTCAAAAACATACTAGTTCCAAGAACAAGGAACACACTGATTCTTAGAGCAAGGAGACATGTGCAGGAAAAGGACACTCGAGAAAATTCCTCCATGGGTTAAGGTGTCAAGACGCATAGGCAAAGTGCTACAAGGCTTGCGTATAAGGCATGCTTCAAAGGTTCAGTTAAGAGAAACATGGAGATGGCATTAGGCCAAAATGCAGGAATGCAAATGCGATTAACAGGACACAATGATAATTCCCTTCAATGTGATTTTCACAAGCCCAGAGAAGGTAAGCTTGGTGGTTTTTCATTTTTAGAGAGTCTTAAAAAGCGCAAAAGAAGACTCCACTCGGGTACCTTTTTCGAAGGTTGGTCTAGTCAGTTCGAAAAAGGGGTAAACTAGCACTGAAAAGACAACTATTCAAAACCATTTTAACGAGTGTGACAAAGACAATATCACTCAGAAATATTTTCAATTTTAAGGAGTCTAAAAAGAGCTTAGCTATAGAATCGCTGTCGTTTTCTAGATTTAGTCTCCTTAGCCCGAAAAAGTGAAATTTGCTGAAGAGAAATCTCCCGGCAAGATGAATCTCCCGAGGTGTACCTTTTTCCTCCTTAATCTACAGGCCAGAAAAAGGGGTAAACCCATGACAGTAGATGTTTTTCTAAATCAATTAACGAGCGTGAAAGAACAAGGTCACTCGATGATCTTTTCACTTTTAAGGAGTCTGAAAAGAGATTAACTATGGACTCCATAGGGAACGCTCTTCTGGACCCATTTAACGAGTGTGAAGAAACAAGTTCACTCGACAATCTTTTCATCTTTAGGGAGTCTAAAAAGAGATTAACTATGGACTCTGTGGGGGTTCCTTTTTCATAAATTTAGTCCCTCAGGCCCGAAAAAGGGTTAAAATTATACCTGAGAATAATCTTCTAGCGAACTGAACTTCCTAGAGTATACCTTTGTTCGTACAATTGACTGTCCAGACTGAAAAAGGGGTAAACTACCGCCAGATAGACATTCCTTCAAGTTTTAGTTTGGCGAGTGTGAAGGACAACAAGATCACTCAGCAGTCTTTTCATGTTTATAAAGTCTGAAAAGGGCTTAAAGAAGACTCATTTTAGTTACTTTTCTCAGTTAATCCAGACGAGATCGAAAAGCATAAATGCAGTCTTGTCAGATGTTTCTTTCAGATTTCAAAGCAAGATTGAAAGACAACAAATCTTTCTCATGCTTGACACTTCGTGGGTCGATGCTTGACATCTCCTCAGGGGAGTAGTCTGCTCTGATGAAAAAAAATTCCATGACGCCAAGGGTTCTGGAGATATCTATAGGTATCGTTTCAATGATGGTTGCAATATTACCCTCGACATAAACTGCGGGGGTAGCCAAAGGATTGATAGGAAAAGACCTATCTCCAGTCATAGTCAATGTGAATTCACCTACCTCAATTCCTCTTAACTCCGGGAGAAAACAAGATCTGTGATGGAGATCGTCCCAAGGTCTGTCTGGACCAGTCATTGCCTCAATAATCGCCTCTACTGAGGGAAAGACTAAGTCTAAAGAATCAGTATCAGTGAGGGAAACTTGAGCCTAAATAGGCTCGAGAACCGGATCTAACTCCTATGTGGGAGTCGGATCGGGGTCGGTGGAAGCTTGTTGGACTATAGTGTACGCAACTTCCACCGTGGACAAGGGCATGGACATGCCATGATGACCTGTCCCTTCCATCATGGATGATGGGGAAGGTAGAGTCCACGGATCGTTAAAGTAGGTCATACGAAATGACGACATTTGAAAATTTTCATCCCTAGACTGGTCGGGGACAGCCGATATATACTTGACATCGCTTGTTGGAGGTGGGTAATCGAAAGTACCCATCAAAGGTGGGCACAAACCAACCCCTATGTTTATGACACCGGGCTGAGGGTTATCGATCATTAGGACCATGGATGCCCCCAATGAAGGGTCAAGACGAGAGAAGGATAACTGATCAATGGACACGATCCAACCCTCATGTGGAAACAAAAAGACCCAAAAAAATGTCATGACCACTACATGCATAGCATAGGTCCAACTCCTTCCTAACAAGAGATTGTAGTTGAGAGGTGCATCAACCACTTCAACCTCGATGCACACTGTCTTACCTCCTAATCGCATGGGGAAAGAAGGGATCCATGTGATCAGAACGAATGACCATCGAAAGCGATAATAAGATTAGGTGACGGAGACAAAACGGGTTGTCCAATGGACTTCCAACACACCAATGAGATCACGCATGTCGAGGCACCCTCATCAACCACTGTGCAGAAAATGTTCCAGGTAAAATTTTTCGTGGTATAATCCACTACTATCTGAAACACCACGTGGTAGGGGAGACGAGGTTTTAATTCGATCATATCAAGAATGATCATTCCCGGATTATATGTTAATCCCTAATATTGGCTCATTACCCCTTAATTGGGGCATATTATATTAGTAATGTTATTTTATTTATGTCGGATTTAGGCCATTAGTCGTAACTATACCTCCTAGTCTCCTATATATACCAAGGAGACATTTTCATTTTGAATCATCTTGTACTTGAACATTTAAGT
>SNQJ01S0175234.1:0-20132 GCA_010110895.2 Picea sitchensis | reverse complement strand
TTTTTTGTTTAATTCTTGATGCTAAAAAGGATTGGAGGCCTCATTATAATGTGCTCAGATGAATGCATGTAGCCACCACATCTCTTCTCAAATATTTGCTACCACCATTCGAGCAAGATTGTTTTCATTCTGCATTTTACAGTTTCAACATATTTCTTATTTAATATAACTTAAGTTCCATTGTATCTCTGTTATTTTTCTCTCTATATTTGTGTTAATGTTATAGATCTGTGTTGCATTTCATTCTTCTCATAAATCTGGATCAAGTGCTCCATTTTTCTTAGAACACCGGTGTTTTGTTTAATGGTTTGTTGTGTTTTATAATGCATCGGTAACAAGGAATCTAGGAAAATGTGTCACTATGTTTATTTTTCAGCATTTTCGTGGTGCCATTTGGTAAATGGCACCTGTGTATTTATTGATCATATACACACCAACAATGGTGCTTCCTATAAATTCATAGGACGTAGCGGCTTTCGGGGCAAGCTGAAGCATTTGAGCACATTGTGTGTATTGATTTTCTAGTGTTAAATTAGACAAGCACAATTTTCTGCAAATGGTAATTACTTCCAATGATATATGGTATTACTTTAGTAAACTCTAGAACATCACCATTGTAATAATATATTCATGTACAATATCATCTCTTATGAAAAATCAATAGCGTGGAATAAAATATATATATATATAAGGCCAATTTCAAATTTTAATCCAATGAAAATGCAAATAACACGGTAATAAAAAATTTACATGGTCTCTTCTCTCTCGAGGAGGCATGGTTTCACCATAGAGAAGAAATGAAACTTTGCAGTATTTTCCAAAATTTGGAAATGTGTGGAATCTTCTGGTGGAGCTATCAAATTGACTATAAAGTACTGCAAACGGGGTGGTCTTGGAAGGAAAGTGAACACTAGTGCTTGTCTGAGAGCCTAGAAGCACATAATGACATGTAATAATGAAAATTGGTTTGGTAATTTTTTTATTTTACCCTTCCTTGATGCACTCGACAGTTATATGCATCGAGGAATCAAGTGTATGTGCATTGGCATGCTTTGTTTAGAGTGGATCACTGTTATGTATTTTATTTTATTTATAGTGGTTAACATTGAGCCTTATTAGTTCAGCATCGAGGTGTTATTTTTAGGTCCATACCAGTGCGTATTGTCCTTACATGAGCATTGGTGAAAAAACATTTTCAAAAACCATCGGTCGCCTTTCTCTACTACCAACCTCTACTATAAATAGAGAAGGGATAAATTTTTTGAGGAGGTTTCATAAAAACCTCCATCAAAAAGTGTTCTCCTTGTAGTGAATATTATTCCCTTAGAATTGCATGCATTGATAGAGATACCCTTTTCGACACTTTTGAGGAATATGGGCCTAAAACCTAGGGATTTTAACATGTGTAGAATGGAAATACTAGTCAACTCTATAATACGCATTTTCAAAATAAATCTAAACAAATGGTGCATCCAATCCAAAAGAGTGATCCCATCTCATACCCTCCTACACAATAGTAAATTTGTCTACAATGTACCTTCCCTGAGTGAAGCTAGTTTGTTTTTTCCAAGGATGTTAGGCATAATACATTTCACCTATGGAATTTTATTAGTGGTGTCTATACCTCACCCCAAAATTACTATTAGTTGCTACGGAGAGAAAATAATTGCATCCCTACCTTTACCTTCATTGTGATAAAAAAAAAAAAAAACCTTAGCTCCAAGCCAAATGACGCATAGGGTGGTATGAAACATACATGCCATGATTTTAACTTCTTGCAAATAGACAATATTTATCATAACCATTAAAAACAATTGATGGAAAAGAATGTGTTTTTGGTTAGTACCATTGGGACCCTAGATATCCTATGAGGTCACTCGCATTGGAAACTTATGGTATCATGCATCTTCATCTCATTATCCTCAAGGCATCATAGAGTGTCAAAGGAATTACACACCAAAATACTCCCATGAAGTAGTCCTCTAAGGTGGTTTACTTTGGTCATTTAGAATGGTGATCAATATCATTAGTTTCCATCATTTTCATGTGAATGCATGAAAGGTGGTGGTGAGTGAGGATACTTGATAACCCCTCCCATCCATTAGATCCCAGGACTGTCCTTCAAGGCTAGTAGGAGGAATTTTAATTGTTGTGACCTTCATAGCCTATGTTTTGGTTATGTTGGGGCCTTTCCCATCTACACAACTTCAATGCATGTGCCTTTACCTATTTTGGGAGATTGAGATGCTTGAATAACATGGCTAGTCTAAGTAGCTATGGTTGTTTTAGCATTGCATTGTGTCCTAAATCAACAATCCTAAGTTTGATTCTCAAGGCTTTGGAAAAAGAAATGAGAATTGGGTAAGTTAATGTAGTAGAGTAACTTGCAATAGACATGGCTACCACCGTAAATGTATTTTAATTCTTTGAAGTCCTTTGACAAGTTGACTCAAACACATATATGCTCAAAGTCCTAAGGTTGAAAATGCTTTGGGCTCTTCGTATATTCATTCCCCTAATGGGTGAAAATCCATTGAATGGTTATTTTGAAATACATGGGTGCACAGGGAAGTCTATCCAAAATAGGTATGCTAACTAGACATCTCGATCATCTAAAAAGTGAGGGAACTAGAGAACCACTTGTTCATGACTATTAGAGTATTCTTACAGACCTAGGGACCACACATAAGTATTCCCTAGACATGGGAGGGGACATGGGAGGGGTTACTGAATTGGAACTAGAAGAAACCTTTAGCTAGGTTCTATATGTGAAGGCATTGCCAACCAAAGGGTTTTGAGAGTTCATTGATTCGATTTTTTATAATTATGTAAGGGGGCACTCAACCCAAAAAGTAACATAACATGGATCTATCATAAATAATTATATTCAATATTAGAAATTTCAATATTAAGTTGAAGAATGAGGTCATTATTATCTCATGGTATATACTTAAGTCTCGGATAACATTGGTAATTGCTTGAATATAAAAGGATAGATATGTCAAGAGAGACCATTAAACTTTACCTCATGGTGAAAAGGTAGCCAGCTAAGCCAATGTTACAAGGACCATAGTATTACTTCCAAATGCCTAAGGATTACTATCTTCAAGGCATCATATCACCATGAAAGTTACTCGAACGAAAAAACGCAAGGAAAAAAAAAATCTCCACGAACTTCTTTGTTTTAAACTTTGTTAAATATAATTGTTGCCATAAATATTTTCTCATATATAAATTAAACAAGAAAATTTCACGACAATGAAGTGGGGTTCATAAATCGACATCTTGGAAACTATCCAAGTTTGAGACGGTCTCCACATTGTCAAATGATGTTAATGACCTTGAGGTGAGAAGAATGTAAGGTAGTACTGAAAACCAAATTAATGAATATTTAAAATGGATCGACTGATTTAGTATTATATAAAAATGCAGTACGCCTGGCTTCGAGATTATCCAAGTTTCCAATGGACTCCACATTATGAAATGATGTGAATGACCTTGTGGTGACAAGAATGTAAGGTAAGAGTGCAAAAACAAATCAAGGAATATTTAAAATGGATATATTTATTAAGCTTCTGCTCGATTTCGATTTCTTGGAAAAGATTGCTGTTCAATATTAAAATTTATATATTTTACTTCATATATTATATCCAGTTTACATGAACATTAGGTTGGACTTATAATCTAAAGATGATGGATGGCAATGGCCGTAACAATATAATATTAGAAATATATTTAAATATAGATTTAGCAATGGCATTGCAACTATAAAGGAGAAGATCCAGAGAACTACATCACCGGATCATAGCTTCATTAAAACGCCACAACACAGAGATAAGCTGGTCTGGGGATTGGATATAGTTATGACAATCCGGCACTGGGAGAAATGGGTGGAGTTCTGGAAGAGATCAGTTCAACCAGATATCAAAAGAGACAATGACCAAGCAGAGTGGGTAACTGATGGATCCGTGGATGTGAGAGGAAGGCCCGTTCTCAGAACAAAATCTGGTGGATGGAAAGCTTCACTTTTCATCATGGGTGAGTCTTTATCTTATAAATACTATGATCTTCCGTATACTCCAGGTTTAACAAGGACTCCATATCTAATTACAGTGTGCAAATGTAATTTTGCAGTTGTTCAACTCAACGACGGGATGGCATCCTTTGCGATTTCAGCAAACTTGATCATCTACTTAACAACTGTCTTGCACGAAGGAGTAGCAAATTCTGTTAAAAATATCAACTACTGGGCAGGTGTGACGGCCGCCATCTCTCTTACAGGGGCCTTTATAGCAGATGCTTACTGCGGACGGTACTGGATGGTGCTCATGTCCTCAATTGTTTATCTCTTGGTGAGTATAAAAGCTTCAAAATTCTCGATACTCTTGATTATATTTTTTTCTGATCATGCAAATGCATCTATTTGGTGCTGATTTATATTGTATAAATCAATGTTTCAGGGATTAGTTTTGCTGACGCTGTCAGTGTCTCTGTCAGCCTTGAAGCCACCTGATCAATGTGATGCAATATGCAGCAAAGGAACGAATACACAAATTGGTGTTTTCTTCTTGGCTTTGTATTTGGTATCCTTGGGGAGCGGTGGACTCAAGCCCTCTCTGGAAGCATTTGGTGCCGACCAATTCGATGAGGAAGATAAAACTGAAATGCTTCAGAAGAATTCTTTCTTTAATATCTGGTATTTATGTTTCTGCAGTAGCCTTATCTTAGCAGTCACTGTTATACCGTACGTCCAGGCGAACATAAGCTGGGGATTCGGATTCGGGATTCTAACAGTTGCCATGGCTATCGGCATTGTTGTATTTTTGTATGGAACGCCATTCTACCGACACAGGGTTCCGGGAGGCAGCCAGATGTCTCATATCGCTCAAGTTGTAGTTGCCGCTATAAGAAAAAGAAATATTAACATTAGTTCAGACGTGAGCTTGCTTTACGAGAATCAGGACGCGGAGTCCATAAAATCAGGCCAGAGGCTTCTATCGCACACTGAAAATTTTCGGTAAGTTTTTAACTTTTTATCATATGATTCATTAATCTACTGACAAGTCCAACTGTTCAAGCCTTATTTCTGGAAAAGAAATTGGCCTGAAAAACTAGATCCATACTAGATTAGGGTAATTTGCATGTGATCAACCAATAATATTATTTTGATACACTGTTTTGCTTGACAACGGATTAGGTTTCTGGACAAAGCAGCCATAGTGGTGCAAGACTCTTCAGAGTGGAGTATTGATACAGAGGGAAACAGGAAACCAAATCCATGGAAAGTCTGCACGGTAACTCAAGTAGAGGAAACCAAACTAATATTGAGGGTGATGTCCATCTGGTTGTCTTGCTTAATGTTTGGAATGACACTAACACAGAGCACATCGTTGTTCATAAAGCAAGGCAGCACCATGGATAGAAGCCTCGGTTCCCATTTCCTAGTCCCGCCAGCTTCTCTTCTGGCCCTTTCCCCCATCAGTGGACTTGTTTTCGTAACTTTATATGACCGTTGCATGGTACCACTGGCCAGAAGAATAACCGGCAATGAACGAGGAATAACTATTTTACAAAGGATTGGAATTGGCATGTTTTTTTCTGTTGTGTACCTGGTAACTGCAGCTCTAATAGAGAATAAGAGGATCCATGTAGCAAAAACTCATGACTTACTTAACAGTCCCAGATCTGTAATCCCTCTCAGTGTTTTCTGGTTAACTCCACAATTTGTACTGATGGGATTAGCAAGTGTGTTTACTCTAGTAGGAATGCAGGAATATTTCTATGATCAAGTCCCTGACAGCATGAAAAGCTTGGGAATCGCCCTCTCTGAGAGTGTTGTGGGAGTCGCCGGTTTTCTGGGCAGTCTTCTGATCGCCATAGTTCAGAGAGCAAGTAAAGGAAGATGGTTAGTGAACAATTTAAATAGATCGAAATTGGATTATTTTTATTGGCTTTTGGCCATAATAAGTGCTATCAATCTATGCTGTTATGTTTATATTGCACGCATATATACTTACAAGAAAGTGGTGAAGCAAATTATATCTGATACAACTAGTTCATCCTAAGCTATTCGCAAGAGCGAAGGGGATGAGAATGAGTATGTTTCATCTCCGTGGTTGCAAGGTGGATGGAGCATACAGAGGCGAACAAGCCCCCTCATTTTGGTAGCTTTGCACAAGTTTCTTATGATTAGTGATATCTAACGTGGATTGGCCTAAACTGTCAGAGTATGCCAGTGGGAGTTAGAGCACCATTAGTGACGTTTGAATTTCAACCCATTTCAAGGGAAAACCCGAAGCTCCCTGTAAGAAACCTGTAAGTCATGTTGGTTTCATCAGTAACTGTCATCTGCTGGTTTTATCAGTAACTGCCCTCTGTCCATTTGTCAGCAACTGTCATGCTGGTAGTTCGGAATCCGGATTTGCCTATCAGTCCTCAGTCCTCCCTTGTAAAAAGAGAAAAATGAGCTACTATTATATTCCATCTGTTTCTTCTTGGTCTTGATGTCACGTTGTGATTGTTTCTTTCACCTGCAATAAAACATTGTCACCTTCATCAGTTATATGTTTTGTTTTGTCGTAATCTAAACGTTTTAGGATTAGGAAATGATTTTTCTAGATGATATTTGGGTGAAAAATTGTTAGTTTCTGATATTTGAGTGATTATTTCTGTACAATACAAATCTTTAAAGGGTTTTTAAGTATACTGAATCTATTTCTGCATTTAGAAATGAATTTTAAACAACAAAAAAATAATGATTTCTTGTAGATTTATGTCACCAAATAAAAATAATGATTAATATAGATTTATAAATCAAATTATTGATATGAATTTTAAACAACAAAAAAATAATGATTTCTTGTAGATTTATGTCACCAAATAAAAATAATGATTAATATAGATTTATAAATCAAATTATTGATATAACATGATTACCTTTCATATTATGGTAAAGAAATTTGATCTATGAGTTAATCAAATTAATAATATAAATTTAATTTCTTTATATAAATTAAATTAGTGATATGAAGTGATTTTATTTAATATTATTAAAATAAAATATTTTTTTCTAATTAAATAAAAAAGAAAAGAAAATCAATAGTATTTCATGGTGAAAGAGAGTGTAATAGTATTTTATGGTGGGATCATGTATCATTACCCCTCGAGTTGCTGTTACGAATGAGCTAGGGTTCGAGGAAGTCCGCCTCGGGTACGCAGCAGCGAGCGACAGCCATGGCCGCCCCTGGGGGTGAGGATTCGGCCCCTCCCCCCCCGATTTCAGACTCAGCCGCGTTCAGAAAGCTGGTCGCCAGCGGAGGTAAGCGCAAGCACTCTGTTCCAGTCCCAAAATTCATAAAAAAACTAGAGGAAATAGCACTCGCTCCAAATTCCAAAATTCATAAAAAAGCTATATGAAATCCCATAAATCGCCCTGCCAGAGATGCAATTGGTCAAGATAGCCCTAGCTCTCGCCGAGAGGTATCGGTAGGCCAGCTTATGGGACTTTGGCCCTCAGCAAAACCACCGACGCATGGGTCCAAAGGAACTGGAAGCCCCGTCTTAAGCAAGGAGTTACCTGCTACCCTTTGAGCAACGGCCTTTTTCTCTTCGAGTTTATAAACAAGGAAGACAAGAACCTCATTTTAAAAAACGGACCATACTTTATGGGAACCAAGGGGTTGTATCTGAACCGATGGACCCCTTCAATCTCAATTCTACCTACGAATCGCTAAAGTGAGGTGCCCGCTTTGGGTCAGTTCTTAACTTGCTGGCCACCAGCTCGCAGTATAGGAAATGGAATAGGGAAATTCATTGACAAAGCAGACAATAAGTCCATCTATAACTGTGCTAGGATATGCGTTGAAGTGGATCTTTTGAGTAGTAGGGTCTCGGAGAAGCAAGGCGGAAGCCGACGGCGGTAATCGGTCTCACTTCCGTAAACTCGATTATGAACACCGCCTTCAAGTGTAGAAACTGTCAAGAGCATGGGTATTTCCAGAGAAACCGCCCAAAGAACCAAAACCCAAAAGGAAGATGCCGAGGCATGGCAAAAGGTCAAGAAAAGAAAACCAGCTCCTAAATTCAAAGATCCAAGGCCAGAGCAGGTGATCCAACCATCATCTTCAAAGACAAACCCTCATAAGGCACCTCCGAAAGAAGGGGTAAAAAGCCAAAGGAAACCTTGAAAGATCCATTCGTTATAGTCTCTTAGTCCCCGCCAGCTAAAGAAAACTTGACCAAGGTCAACGAAACCCCCCCATTAGATGAACCCTTGAAGTCGGACAAGGAGCACATCCCATTAGGATCCAAAACGGGTGCGTGACATGATGAGGGGGCCACGGAAAACAACAACGCTTTGAACCCCTGAGAAGGCCCCGCAGGAAGGAAACCGTAAAGGAAAAAGGGAGGAGAAATCATACAAGGACGTAACTGCAGGAGTTCAACATACCATCCTGGATATGATAGAAACAAGATCCTCAAAAAAGGCAAGGCTTCGAAAGGAGCCACCCCTCGGTTCCTAATGATTTTCGTCTCCTGGAACTTTAGGGGGTTGGGAAGCATTTTAAAAGAAGAAGCGGTCAAAGATCTAGACAGAATGACTTCCGGATGTACTGTTGATCCATGAGACGAAGATGGCGGAGCCCGAGACCATCCGGCTAGCAAAATTCTCGAAAAAAGGGAGTGGGTGTAAAGTCAGGCGCCGGAGCTTCGTGAGGTCTTAGCCACTCGAACTCCTCAACGCTTAGACTTGATCGAAGAGCATACCATCCACCGGCCGTATTAATTAAGTCACGGAACAATCGAGTCCGGTCTTCGTGTTAGCCCTTTAATATTTATGCTCCCGTTTTTCCGATAAAAAGATTGTTGGGAATCCCTTAATAACTTCCTCTCTACTAACCAATATGAGAATCTTATTCTTGCCGGAGACTTGAATGTCACCCTAGCCCTCTCGAAAAAAAAAGGAGGAACCTTGTAAGAGATCCGGCCCGGGAGTGGGTTGAAGACTTATTGCTAGATTGGGATCTAGAGGATATCAAACCCAGTAAAGGCAAATTCACCTGGAAAAAACAAAAGAGAGGGATCGGGGCACATTACATCCCGCTTAGACCGCTTCCTGGTTCACTCCTCCTTTTTTAACCCTGGGCCTGTTTGCGTCTTCTGAAATCCTGCAAGCTTGCAGCTTGGATCATAAGCCCATCTCCCTTCCCCTTACCCTTGGAGAACTGCCCGCATCCCCTTTCGCCGGTATGGGTCACCTCGGCGATTCCTCGAGTCAGTGCCGGAGTCCCGGAAGGAAGAGTGTGTCTGGTTCACCGCTCTTCATTTGGGAAGAGAAACTGAAGGCTCAAAGTGGATCTCAAAATTGGGCTAAGAACTCCTGGGCTTTCCCCTTGCAGAAAGAAAAAGGCCACAGTCCTTGAGACCACCTTCGGCCATATGGAGTTTGCCCCTGGCCACCCAAAGAAAGTTGAATGACGAAAGGTGGAGCTTCCAGCGCAGTTTCACAAAGCCCCGAAAAGAGGAAGAGTACCGGCGAGTAAAGTCGAGAAGCCTTTGGCTTCGCTGTGAGATAAAATACTTCTTCTTCCACAAGTCAATCTCGAAAAATCACATCTCAATCAGAGAGATCCATTTTTCAGGGGCAAACCTTCAAAAATTACGAGGAGATCAAACTAGCAGCCCACTCTTTCTATAAAAAAATGTTTACCGAAGAGCTGGAGACACCTCCTAGCCAGGATCTCTATCCACTCTTGGTGGTCCCCAAACTGTTAAATGGAGATGACAATCGATTGTTGACAGTCCCCATAACGACAGAGGAAATCAGCAAAGTTATCCAAGCTATGAACCCGGATAAATACCCCAGGCATGATGGATTCACTTCCATTCTGATACCACGGATATAATAAAAAAAGATCTGGTCAAAATGGTGAGGAAATATCTGAACTGTAGAAAAATTGGAGGGGGCACCAACTCCTCCTTTCTAGCTTTAAACCCCAAAGAGAAAGGTGCCCAAAGATTCTCAAGATTCCGTCCTATTTCACTTTGCAATACGTGGGTACAAAATCATCACCAAAGTGATAGCAAACAGAATAAAAGTCCTCCCCGTGATCATCCCTGAGAACCAGGGGGGCTTCATCCAGGGTAGACAAATCCAGGACAATATCACCCTTGTGCAAGAGGCCATCCACTCAAGTTGTCAAAGGAGAGAAAGGAATGCTAATAAACTGGATCTGGCGAATGCCTATGATAGAGTCCTAATTGAATTTCCTTTTCGCCGCGGATGATCAAGATGGGATTTCACCCCCAATTGGTTCACTGGATTAGGGCCTATATAGCGGGGCCATGGATCGCCCCCCCCCTGGTTAACGGCAGACCTGCGGAGTTCTTCCAAGCCTCAGGGGGACTTGTGGTCAGGCTTCTACTTCCTCATTCCCCGCCTATGCCATTCAAGCCTCGTGTTAAGTTTCAACAATAAGAGCCCGCAAATAACGCATCTTTACCACTATCAATTGCTCCAAGAGTTGAGAGAATAAACCATGCTCAATTTCCCGATGACACGCTCCTTCTGGGACAAGCCAACCTCCCCACCGCAAGAGCCTTCAAGAAAGAATTGGACTACTACACTGAAATCTCAGGCAGTGAAATCAACTTGAGGAAGAGTAAAATATATATCTGGAACTGCCATCCTATAGAAATGATTGGTATCTCCAAGGCGCTGGAAATGGAAGGAAATTCAACATGGGAGTCCATAAAATATCTAGCAATCCCGCTAGTCAAAGCAGCTCCCAAGTAGCCTAAGGGTCACTGCTGGACAAGATGAAACCAGATCTTGGTCTGGGGAACAAACCCTCCGCTGAATAAGGTCGGGAAAATTAATCTCATAAACTCTGGCCCTCACCTCTCCTGCCTATCGCCTCCCTTCTCTTAGCCAAGAGGAATTGTGAGAAATAGACAACATCTTGAGAAAGTTCCTTTGGGAAGGGGAAGAAATGAGGGGAAAAAAATGCACTTATTCAGTTAGGATAAGGTTAAAGCCCCCAGGATGGAAGGTGCAAGCGATGTATTTACTCAAACCCGCCAAGGTAAGATTCTTTGGAAAACGATAAGAGGTAACTCCACTTGGAGCTCCAAAGCCCTAAGGACCAAATACTTTTGTGGTCACAAAGAAAGGTGCCTGGAGCGCCTTCCCTTGACTAGGAAAGGTTCTCACATCCTCTCTCTATGCCTTAAGTCTCTTGACTTGATCACCAAGGCTCTCTTGGATTCCGGGAAATGGAAGAAAGATCAAGTTCTGTGAAGACTCTATCTTAGGACAGATCCCTTTAAGATCTCTGGAAGGGTTGGAGAATATTAAAAGTTGGCTCCATTCTAATAACAAATTCACTCTATGGGACCTATCAGTTTGGGACCAGGGCGACTTGTGGCTCAAGTGGGACCTGGGGGACTATCCGCAGCCTTTAGAAAATGAATCTCGAACTCTCCTGGAATCTCTTCAAGGGTGCCCCCCTCCTCGGCCAGGAAAAAAGGACAAAAGAGGTTGGGACTCGCCCTGGTCATCGCTAATTTCGTACCGGTTATGTGTACTCTCGCGAAAACCTTTGGTTGCCCCTGACCCTTCGGTGTGGAAAAATCTCAGGCTCCTTCCTTCCCTTCCTAAAATAGATCTCTTCTGCTAGTCTCTTCGCGACGCATATCCTTTCTTGGGAAAACTTCTCAAAAAGAGGCTCGGAAGGGCCCTCTAGATGCCCCCGCCAGTCGTCGAAACTGGCCCACCTCTCTTTCCTCTCAGCCTTTGCTCGAACTTTGGAATCTCTTCATTCTTGGTAAGTTGAATGTGCGCTCGCCGCTTCCGGCCACTTCCTTTGTTTACCTCCGGTCGCCTTTGGCTCCCCTTCTCTCCTTCCAATTTGAGCCTTCTAAAACACCGCTGGATGTGGGTGCCGGTAGTTCATCGAAACGGTGGTCGAACGCAATAGTAGAATCTTCAGGGATATTGCAGGGACGCCAACCCAAACAACTCTCAAAGTTAAAGCATTGTTGGGTGACCTGGTAGCCTCAAAACAAATGTCACCAATGAAGTAACTCCCAACAAAGATGAGTATGCATGGTTCCACGAGCTTGAACCCTCCCTCCTGAACAGAATCAAGAAAACTCCCAAACACTACCCCCATTGGGAAATTAGGCTGGAGGAACAAGAGTTCTTAAAGTGGAGATATTCTTTGGAGAAACATATCCTACATGTGGATGTAATTTAAAGGGAATCCCGGCCCCGGAAGCCGGAGGGGTTCTCGACAACCTCGTGGGGAAATCGCGGCTCACTTTACCGGGGTTGTAGCCGTAACACCACCAATGATACAGCTGAAATCTTAGCAATATGGCAGGGGTTGGCTTAGGCAAGAAGGTTATCAATAACAAATTTTGCTATCATAGGCTTATCTCCTAGAATTTTTGTACAAGCTCTCAACCAGAGGAGGGCTCCCAAAAACATGGGCCCGGAACACTATTATAAGAAGGTTACAGATCGGATGAAAGAATTCGAAGAGGTGAAGTTCTACCACGCCCTCAAGCATCTTAATTAGTTGGCAGACCACAAAGAAAACAAAGGAACCTCCCTGGGCAAGGGAGTCATCAACCTGAATGGAATAGAAAATCATGAACCAATCCCTTAGAGTCTGGGGAGAAGGAATCGACCGGAATTCTCTTGTCAGAAATTGCAGAAGTCTGAAATTTGGTAGGGAGGATTCCAAAGTGCAGGTGCGAAGGTCCGAGGAAGGTGAGATGGGAAGTGTTGAACAGTGCTAGAGCATAGGCTGAAACAACGCACTGACAGATGTTGAAACACAGCGATCAAGTTACGCTTGTCAAACACGTTGTCACGCTTACCGAAACACGTTGTAGTTTCGGGTGTAACGATTTTTGAAACAGAGTGCCAAAACAGATGTTGAACCTCAGTGATGTAACAACACAATAATCAAGCATGCTTGTCAAACACCTGGTTGAAACAAGGTCGCCATAGTTGTCAAACATCGTGGCTTCGGGATAACAAACACGGTGTTGCTCAGATGTCGTAAACATCGGTGTTGTTCACTTGTCACACATAGTGTCAATAGTACAAAATTGATACCGGAACTCGGTTGTAAATCTGATAACAGCTATCGCATACACGCATCGATTGATGTAACAGTGGCTGATACACAGTACTGATTTAGATGCTGAAACACAGTACTGTATTTATGCTGAAACACAGTAATAGATGCTGAAACTCAGAAATAGTTGCTGAAAAACAGTATTAGTTGTTGAAACACAGAAATAGTTGTTGAAACACAGTAATAGATACTGAAGGAGTACAGAAGCTAGTGCAGATCACAAGCTTTTAGCTATAGAGGTAGAATGGTGCAGAAAAATAGGCCCGGAAAACTTGAGGCTAATATGTAACCGATTTTGTGGCTAGTCCACCCCATTAATACAATCCATAACCGTTTTTGTAAAAAAAAAAAAAAAATAGTATTTTATGGTGAAAGAAGGTGTTGAACCATTCATAAAAAGTATTTTATGGTGAAAGAGGGTGTTGAAACATTCATAAAATTTTCATGGTAAAAGAAGTTGTCATACTCATGATATTAAGAAAGTGTAAATTAAATTAGTGATATGATGTGATTTTATTTAATATTATTAGAATAAAGTATTTTTTGAAACAATTTAAAAAACTTTCAAAATGGAAGAATTTGTCATAATGATCATATTAAAAAAGTGTAGGAAAAAAAAAATCTATTAAAATGTCTTATATATTTATATCAGATTGCAATTTCAATATATTTGCAATAATATTATCTTTATAGGCATTTAACAAATCAAAATTATAAGTTTCTTTTCAATATTTTTTCAATATTTTGAAATGTAGAAATAAAATTATAGAGAAGACCAATTAATGGTTTACCTTCTTTATTAAGGTATGATAAACTATAGCCGCTTAACTTTTCTTTTCTTAAGATATGATAAACCATTGTTTTTTATTATCATCATTGATAATATTGAACTTCCTAAACATTTAACTAATCAAAACTATGGAGATTTAGGAAAACTTGTTTTCAATCTTTTGAAATATAGAAATAAAATTCTAGAAAATATCAATCAATTACTTATCTTTTTTTTTCTTAAAATCTCATAAACCAAAGCTTCTTTTTCTTAAGATCTCATAAACCAAAAATTCATTTCTTAAAGTCTAATAAACCATTATTCATGGTTTACATTTTTATTTTCATAAGGTCTCATCATCATCCCTGAAGCACTAATCTTAATTTCTCTTTAAACAAATTTTTTTGAAAAAATTTACAAAAGTTAAAAACTTTTTAATTTCAAAATTAAATGTCTAATAAGAATATAGAAAGTATAATCCTTTTACATGATTTCCATAATGTGAAGCCAACTAATATTTTAGCTACTAAATATTTCATTTTAATGTGTTATTTTTAAACATTTGTCTCCTACATAAAACGTTGTTTGTATTACTAACATGCTCTTAAGTTTAACCCAATTGTAAATTTGGGTCATCTCAAGGTCTCAAAGTCATCCATTGACTTTGTGGTCAGGCTCTCAATGATCCGAATCTACAATGCGGTTAAGGATGGCCTTAGCATGTCAAATATTTGACTTTTATATTCTATAAGTTTTATTGGAAAACTCTTTATTTAGGTTGTATTCATTTAAGATAAGCTTAGATCCATGTTAAATCTAAATCTACGAAGTTGAGAAAATTCCTAGTAATTCCACCTTTTGTTTGACCAAATAAAACTTAAGGAAGATTTGCACATATAAGAATTTAATATTTTTGCATTGGATAAATGTAATGTTAAAATGGAACTAGGTTAATTCTGAGAGAAATTAAAATATTAAAATTGGCTTTGATCAAATATCTTCATTATGTATATTTCCTTCATTAATATATATCAATTATATATTTTTCTTTCATATATGCTCTTTTTATTTATATTTTTTTATTTCATATTTATTAACATTTTATTTGTGTATTTTTATTTATGATTATATTTGCATTATATTGTATCATATTTTTTTGGTCATCATCTAGTGTTTCTATTTGCATTATATTTTTTCTCATTTTATTCATATATGTAATATAGTTAGTCAATACCTTACCTTATTCTACCTTTAGGATATTTTTTTTTGTTTGTTAGTTTGTCAGTGACATGTGGGACTAATCTGTGGCTAAGAAACCGCGACTCAGGGGCATCTAAGCCGTCAAAATCACTAGGGGATCACACCCGGCTTGAGCCACATCAACCCTTAACATGGATGGATTTTTTGTCCCCACAGATTTCGAGTCGATGACTTTAACATCACAGAGTGTTTTAACAACACACTCTGTCACCGATTGTCCTACACCTCGGGGACCCTATTTAAATTTGAAGGACATGGGGGTGGGCTTTGATCCACTTATGTGTGCACGGGTCACGATACCATTTAATATAGTATCTCTGGGTACAACCACACGTTCGACCACTACCTCAAGGTGACCCCATGGCTCCAGGTAAAGCCCTCACGAGAATTGAACCTTTCCCAACGGTGAAAAACTCATTGCTTTCCACCATTGGATCCAACCCCTTTGTGCATACCTTTAGGATATTAATACTAATACCTTTACCAAGTTGTTTCTTAAATCAATTCAATTGCTTTGAATGATATCATCATTGAAATCAATGAATATAGACTAAAATAAATGTATCAGATTGTTATAGGTTGTATCATTGTTAAATTCGACGATTCAAATTAATTTTTTGCACTATAACTTTGGTGAAGTAGTGCACATAAACATTTTTCATTGTATAATTGTTGTCATCAATGCATCAAATTGTTTAGCACTATATTTTTTCTTATATAAGTGTAATAGATATGCATACGCATTTATCCATTTCACACAATACCATTATTCAAATCAATAAACCAAATCTTTTGTCAATGTACCATTGATGGAATAATGCAACAAATCATTTTGCATTGTATTATTATTGACAATAATGAACTTGGCACCGAATCATTTTGCATTGTTATTGAAATTAATGCTCTAAATATATCTTAATATTATAATTGTAAAGTAGGATGCACCTAAGACTTTTGATCTACAAATCTACCCAACTATACAAATCGTTAAACTTTATCTTACAAAAAAGAACTAGCATATTAGTCATATAACAATTTATTATGCCTTAATACTCTTGCAGTTGTCATGTTTCTATTAAACAACAACTTGTTTCTATTGAACAACAACTGTAGAAAACCTTAGATAAAGGATACATTTGTTTTAACTTTATCATAACTAAATACTTCCACACAAGAATAAACCAAAAAAATATAGAGAAAATTGTTAGGGTAGGGTAACCCTATTAATTGCTCCTTATGGAATGAATTACTCCACGAGTCATGCTTGTTATAATACAGATCTCACCATTGTTCAATACAATACACTGATACTTATGTATACATACTTTGTCATGAATATTCTGAAAGGTCAATGCCAACTACCATTCATTATTATAGTTATACCCATTAACTACCTAGTGGACCTATTCCATGGTTATAGTCACATTAGATTAATTATCACCCTTAGGTACCTACATAACTACATTACATTCCATCCTCCTACATATGTTTTGTTATAAAAACATGATGGAGATCCATATAATATGATCTATAGAGCAATGTAGTCATCTGGTACTAAGCATGAGAATCCATCCATCTTAGTGAAATGTGGACATGGGGTCCAACTACTACCTAGAAACCTCAATATTGAATATGGTTATTCCTTTGGTGTCATGATGTATTTGTGTTATTCTAATATCCATATGCATTGCTTAAATTCTTCTGCATTCTTCTATACTAAGCGATGTTCTAGATCCATGTAGATCCATAACACGGTTGTTGATTCTCATGACTTTGTCTTGGTGACTATTGTTTCCTCGGGTGGTGTGGGTGGTGATATGCAACACTCTTAGCTATTTGAAAGTATAAATTAACTTATTTGTAACAAAATAAAACAACTAAAACATGTATATAAACTTATAAACTATAAACTAGTATTTCTTGGGAAAAAACCAATGGTAGTTTAATTTCAATCATTTATCATGTGACTAGATTTTAATAGTATCTATATTAGTCATTGATTGATTAACTTGATTTATTAGGCTGTAGTATATTTATTAGTTTAATAACTTATATGTTTTGTCATTTTGTGGTATGTTTAATTAATCATCAATTATTGATCATTTTTACTAATATATTTTGTTTCTTTATAAAGCCCTTGGAAAATAGTATAATCTTGGTCCTTTATAATAGGACTAAGCTAATAGTAGTACATACCATTGTTATTGTTATGACTAAGTTAACAGTAGTACATATAATTATCATGCGTGTGTGTTATATTAGTTTATTAGTTTCATATTCATTATTTAATATTATTTTATTAGTTTCATATTCATTTTGTTTTTATTATTCATTATTATGCAACATAAATTTATATGATATGAATAATTTATTAAATGCAATGAATTTTTACAATGTCACAAAGTATTGATCCAACACCAATAAAACAAATAGTATATAATTATATATTTAAACAATAAATATAGGTAAGAAAAATATTGCATGTAAACTTGTATTATACACTATTGTACATAAAATTATTGAATGCATTAAGATTTAGAAAAATATGAGTCATTAGATCACTCTATGTTTAGAACATATTGCGACCATTATATTACATGACTAAAAATGCAAACTAATGCATACTAAAGAAGCACACTAAGAAAAACACTTATTTGTAAAGACGTATTAGACCAAGTTGATCTTAACCAAATACTAATTGTCTAAATATCCTAACATCCACGCTTAAGAACAAGTTGGGATAGGATTTAAGGATTTACAAATGAAACACAATAGGACAAGGAAGGATGCATTAGAGTCTATCCCCCATTAATGACAACTCCTAAACTCCTAACATAGATCAAAGTTTGGAAAACTTTGCTTCTTTTAGATACTTTTTGAAAATGCTTGTAACTTGATCTTCTGTAGGGAAAAATATCACTTTAATAACTAGATCAAGAATGATATTTCTGATGAAGTGCACTTGTATCTCAATGTGTTTGCCACACCAATGTTGAATTGAATCTTTGGAAAGTTTGATCGCACTCTAATTGTCACACCAGAGGCCTGACTAGAGGGTGGTTGAATGTTGTTGCTAGAATCCAAACTCTGAAAGGATATTTGAAAGCCACAAGGCTTCTTGACTTGCATTAGATATTTCTCAATAATTTTCTTCTACCGAAGAAAGAGAAAGAGCCTATTGTTTCTTACAATCTCAAGTGATATGTCTGAAACCAAGATTGAAAATATAACATGTAGTACTCTTTCAATCAGCAGGGTCACCAACCCAATTTGAATCAGTGAAATCAACCAACAAAGAAGACCCCCAAGATCTTTAATGTATCCAAATATGAATTGTACCTCTGATATATTGAACTATCCTTTTTTCTTCTTTCCAATGGCTTTCATGGGGTGTTATCATATACCATAAAACAATACCGACAACAAAGGAAATATTAGGACAATATGATCCAAATACAAAAGGATACCAACTAACTAATGATGCAAAGTGGCATCGACTTCGAGAGTAGTACAAGTGGAAAAAAAGTTGACTCTAGACTGGAAGGTAGAATGAGGTGGTTTACAATTTTTCATGTGAAAGCGACAAAGAAGGTCATGTGCATAATTAGATCAGGAAAGAAAAATTCCTTACTTGGTTTGCAATACTTGGAGACTAAGGAAATAATGCAAATAGCCTAAGTATATCATTTCAAATTTCTTCTTAAGGTTGGAATTCACATATGTTAAAATTTTAGGGTCACCACCAATGAGGATAAGGTCATCAATATAAAGAAAAATTATTATGAGATGGATTCATACTTTACTCGTATAGACATTAAGGTCAGAATGACATCTAGAAAAGTCGGTGTTAAGAAGAAAGCTTCCATTTGAGCATATCAAGTCCGGGGAGCTTGCTTAAGACCTATTGATGCCTCAACACCTTCCCCAAACCAACACACATAGGGGCCCTCTTGAAATTTTCCAACTGAGATCCTTTGACTCAGATCCTTTAATCATTAGTTCATTAGCCAGGTTCTTTTTATTTTCAGTGCTTAAGCATTTCCTATTTGACTAGATGACTAACATATGATTACCTATTGGTTTTGAGCTATGTCATGTTACAGTCTTAGTTGAGTGTGATAATAATCTTGGCAAGTTTGTTTGTGTCACTAGCAACTTTTATTACACTTATCATACATTCATGTATGTTTTGCGCCTCTTGATTCTATGACTAACCCTGACCATGAAAGTTCAATTTATTGCTATGTGGGTTGATTTTATCATCCATAATGCATAGGCTAGCTCTGAATTGCATCTCAGAAAATAATTTGTACTCTTGTCACGTAGTCAGTATTAGGTGCTCCAAATGTGAGTTGGTTGTTTCCATGGGAAAATATGTATCGGACACTAATGGATGACCTCAATTCCAATGGATATATTAAGAGCCTATATAGCAGAGATGTCACGAGAATTAACATGATTGAATTCGGGTGAAGCAGTAGCAAGAACAAGGCTCAAACTTTTATTAACTATTACAGTCATAATTTATGACTGATAAACATCAAGAGGCTATAATAGCTAATGTAACATCCTGGTCTCCACCATACGGGGTGCCTGGGGCTGCACAGGTAGAGGAATGCATTTCTACGCCTTCGGCCTCGAGCTTGATATTTCTGTAAACCCAAGAAGACGAAGACGGAGAAGACACGGAGCTTGATATCTCTTCAGAGCTTGATATCGCATTTGTAATCTGGGTTGGGGGATGAAACGCTCCACGCTCGTGCAGAAAATGAAACTCTCAGGTGGGTCTGCCATCCAATATGACACATGCGGACAGCTAACAATCCAAACATGGTAATCGCAAAGGTTAATCATTTAAATGTGGCAATCATATGGTGCTACAGTAATTTCTTAATATGATTAGGTAAATGTTAAAAAGTAAACAGGTTAATTGATGCATTCAAAAATACAAGGAA
>SNQJ01S0175233.1:0-11889 GCA_010110895.2 Picea sitchensis | reverse complement strand
GTTGTCCATCCACATCCATGATCCTATGATGAAAGGAAGAAGTTGGAATCTTCAGAGCATGGAATCTATAGAAAACTCCATGGACCCAAGAGCTAAAGAGAAACATAAGGAAGAACATGAAGATTCCAAGAAAGAAAGAAGAGACAGAACAACCAGTCATTGTATCGAGAATCACAAGATTACCAGCTTGATATGAACTCACTAAAAGCAATCAAGCAGAGGAACTGAAAGTTGTGATGAAGAACAGTGTATGAAAGACTTATGAATGTAAGCATTGTGAGATCCAAAACTAGAGGTTCTCCCAGATGGAGGGAGAAGACTATGATGGTTGCTTGTAAACCAGACATAACTCTACATGAGCCATTATATCGTCTGCAATTGACATCAGATGAATGCAAAGGTTTTTCTACAGAGTAATTGAACAAAGAGCGTATGAAGAGAAACCTCAAGACTTTGAAGCATACCAGAAAGAGACCCTTATATGCAGATGAAAGAATATAACTTGGTGGAGAAACTCCAATGCACAACAGAAGTGTGGTGAAGATTTTCTATAAATAAAGATATAGTATCATAATGATTACTGAGAAGATCAGGATGATGGATTTCCAATCCATGACAAAGATCTCATGATGACAGAAGAAGTGCCACATGGACATGTTCCAGTTTTCCAACAATGATATACTTTATTGATCAGAGCTACATGAACCCTTCAGAGAAAACCAGTGTTCCAGACCGAAGTACATTTTAAATCAAGCATTACATTATCTGTGATGAAGTATAGAAAGGAGAAAGTGGTTCTCCAATACATATCTCCATAGATGAGCAGATAAGCAAGAATTTTGGTAAAATTTTGTCCAAGATGAAAGAGTTTGCGTACTCAAGCTGGAGCTCGTGGAAATGACTTCCTTATTGAAAAAGGAAGAGATGACTCCCAGGTTGGGAGGGAGCATTGATGTATTATTGATTGATGGAAAATCATTTTTCAGTTCGAAAAATGGTCCAGGATGAGCAAATTCTTTCCAGTTCGGAAAGTGGATTGAGATTTCTGATGGACAAACATTTTTCAGTTCGAAAAATGGTCCAGATTGTTGATGTACCATAGACAGTGAATTCCCATTGTGGTTAACATGGGAAGTGGTCTAGGGCAGTCTCTCTTCTTGAGGGTTACTCAAGAAGACTGGCCCACCTCGCCGAACAATGATTTCCCATTGTGGTTAACATGGGGAATGGTCCATTTTGGAGGTTGGTGCAGGACAGTCATTTCCTTTGGAAATGGTCTGGACAGTCATTCCTTAGGGTGGATTCATTCTCTCCAGATTGCACTTTGTTTAGTGCCATAAGAATGGCCCAGGGTGGGGAATGGTCCAGGTTCAGCAATCAGGGATAGAAATTCCTTAGGGTAGATTCATTCTCTCCAGGTTACACTTTGTTTAGTGTCGGAGGAATGGCCCGGGGTGGGGAATGGTCCAGGCTCAGAAATCAAGACAGATATTCTTCCTTGCTTGAGAAGAATAGGTCAAATAGCTCATCATTGATGTCTTACCTTTTTGAGGGCAGATACTCTTCCGAGATCTCACATATGTGAGTGGAAGAATGGCCCAGATGATTCAATTTATATCATAACATTGTGTTTGTGCAGGTTGATATCAAATGATTGTTATGAAAACCGTATGTTTCTAAATAGTAGATGTATACTACTGTGGTGGATGTGTTCCAATGTTTGATCAAGTATCTGTGTGATACTTGGTGTGGTAATATACCACTAGATTGTAGTTGTGTAATACTATGGATAGAGACAGTTGTGTTCTATTGAATGATGTTGTTCCAATTGACTTAAAGACTATCAACAGTGTTGAAAATTATTATTAGCTAGATGGATGATCAATGAACAAAGATTTCCCAAACAGAAAATGGTTCAGAACATTTATTCTTCTAGATTAGAAGAATGGTTCTTGTGTCACTCTGTGGAGTGAGCATCATGTCTGATTACTCAGATAGAGTATGGTTCCGAGAGATGATGCAACTAATGACACTGATGGTGATGATGGTTCTCATGATCTAGTCATGAGATAGTCTATACAACTATGTTGATGCTACCGGGTGAATGGTATGTTTTATGCTCAAGACCATTACCTATAATACCTCCCTAGCTAGGAGGGAGTGTTGATATTATGGTAGCTACGGGAGGTATTTACCTCCACGTGTAAACCTGACGAGAATAGAATACTCCAGGAAGCAATAAGAAACCCTAATGATTTGGATAATAACCCTAGAAGACATGTCGGCTCAAGAAGATTAATTGTATTAGGTTATTAGCCTCCAAGAGAAGAAGTTGACCAGAAGAAATAATATATATTGAACAGATAGATACCCATAATGAGAGGTCAACCCAGGCAGTTAGACAAAATTACTATAAATACAGGAGGTCGGTCTTCATTCTGGCAGGTAGTCTCAGAATTACAGAGCAACACGTGTACGCCTGCAGTGCCTAGTTTTGTGTGCAAGTTTGGAAGAGAGTTGTCGTTGCAGTTGTTGTAGCTAGAAGATCATGTTTGGCTTGGACTATCTCTTGGTTAGGGTTTGGACTATCTGATCATCTCTTGTTGGTGCACTATCCTTGGGGAAAGGAGCGCTACCCTTTGTTTGGATATCTAGCCTAGGGTTTGCTTCCAAAGTGATTCTCTGTCAAGGTTAAGGTGCTTGGAGGGTGGCTTCGGCCTATGGTTGGGTGACAATAGTGATATTTTCAATGGTAAAATGAGCACATCCATTATATTCTAACATAACTATGGCTAGCTCCATAATTAATTAAAAATTTTATGGGATCATTATTGATCTTACCTTCCACTTCAATCATGGGAGATTGATATTTAGATTGCTTTTTATCCAAGGATGCATAAATCCTTGGCATGATCCTGCCCATGTATTACATTTTTTTAGCCTCCTGAATGTTGTGGAAAGTCCTCATTATTTCTCCTTTGTGAGGGAAATCCCTATATAGATGATTTCCCCCACATCCCCAACATTGCATCGGTTGTTGGCTTGGCCTTTTTCCAAATGAATCTGTAGTCTTGTGTTCATTTTGGGTGACTTGACCTTGTTGATTTTCTTGAGAATTATTCCTAAAAAAGGGTGGCTTAAAACCCTTCTGCCTTTGATCCTTCTTATACTTCATATTGTCATTCCAAGATTTTTGGAACACTGGTCTTCCTTTGCTTTTCTCATACATATGTCTTGCTCTCCTTATGGTTTCCTCCAAGGTTTTGGGGTTATCATATTGAATCTTATCACTGTAGAAATAAGTTAACCCACTTAGAAACCTTTGCATTTTGACTTTCTCATCCTTGATGAAGTCAACATACTTCAACAATTCAAAGAACTGTTTATCATATTCCTCCATTGTCTTGGTTCCCAACTTGAGTTCAAAGAACTCTTTCATCTTTCTTTCATATTAATACTCAAAAAACTATTTCTCTTGGAAATATCCCTTGAAATGCCTCCATGAGATTCTTTTCTCGTCAAGGTTCTTGGCTTGCTTAAGTTGATCCCACTACATGGATTCCTTTCCTTGCAAGTGGTAGGTGGAAATTCTAGATTCTACCCGGGATGGGTAATCATGTAGCTAGAAATATTTCTTGGGTTCCAACATCCAGGCCTCAATATCTTCTCCTTTATTGCACTCACCATTGAAATTTGGTGGCTTAATCTTCATGAGTTCACCCTGCAGGATGTTTTCCTCATGTCTTCTCCTTTTCCTCCAAACAAGAGACATACTTGGGCTACTCCCTGGACCTGAAATTGCATGAGTTCTTCTGGTGGAATTCCTCAGAGAATGATGGTGCCTACTTGTTGTTTATTAATCTTTATATCTACTTCTTGGCTGACCCATTTTCATATATGAACAGGTTTACAACAAAACCCTCTAAAACTATCGGCCCTCCTGGTAAACCAAAAGGAAATGTTGCACACATAATGTACTGCCCAGTCTCACCCGATATAGTTCTATGGGTGGCTGCAAATATCAAGTGCTTGCATCCTAGGAAAGAGTGGGGATCTGGGATTGTAATTGATCTTTCTCAAGCCTTAAACTATTTACTCAATCTATTACTATTAAGATCCATTCAACTGTTAAACTCGTGCATGCAATCAAATAGATCTAGCTAACCACATATGTGTAAACCAATCATTAACATGCATTAAATATGATCAACCATTAACATAAAGTAAACAAACATTCCATCATCTCCCATGACATAAGTTTTACTGTGGCTCACCCCCTCCCGGGTTACATCCACAAAGATCTAGCTTCTTAAGCTCTTTATTATGCTTGTTGCGATTAATGGCGTTGTGTGCACTACAATTTCGATCATACAATCATGAACAAGGTTCCACAACCTCTATGAGTTGGACTAGATCACACCAAGCTCCTCAACCTGTGATTGAACCCTCAAGATCTCACTACTTTACTCTCCTATAGCTCAAAAACTTACAAAATTGTATCACAAGACTCAAACAACTACTAACATACAACCACACTTTGAACAACAATACTCTCTAATCGACAGAAATAACTTCCAAAAAAAACCCTGACCTATATCACCTAGGTTCTTATTTATAATGTTTTACAAGCTTATTGGTCATTACAAACTCTTGCCAAAACCCTAACCCTAACATGGTTAGTTTTTCCTTCCTGTGCTCCTTGCATGATTTCCTCCCTTGCATGTGGCTTTCCCTCGCATGTGTTGCTTTTCCTTCCAGTTGTTCTTCTCCAAAACTTGGTTTTATCCTCCAAAAATAGGTATTTCCTCAAACTAGGCCTTCGCCCAATAGGCCCCCAACACTAACATGTGGCTCGTCCCAAGCCACATAGACAGTGCATGCTCCTTGAAAAACCTCTACTAAGATGTGGAACTTGTCTGGAAGTTCCCTTCCTCTTTCTTGGACCTGCACTGCTTTTCCTGTCACTGCCTCCACCAACTGCATTGTGATCTCCTCATGGATCATTGTTGCATGCTCTGTGTGTGCATGCATGAGGCTCTTCTCCTCCTCTTTCAGTTGTGCAATCATTTGTGTGGCTTGTTCCTGGAGTGGTTCCAGTTCTGCTTGTCTCTCTTGTTTCTGCATCTGCATTGCTTTCAACTGGGATTGCAACTTCTTCATATCTTGAGTACATTGCAGGCGTTCTGTGATACTCATTGTCTTTTGCCTCTGCTTGAGGTCTTGGATGGATGCGCTTACTCTTTCTTCTTCCTTGTCCCACTGTTGGACCTGCTCATCCTCCTCAAGCGTTTTCCAGAGCTTCGTTGGTCGGTCAAACCATTTTGTTATTGCGCTGACTTGTTTCTCCATCTCACCTAGTTGGAATGTATCTTTTTGTTTCTTTTGTTCTCTCACCTCTGGAGGAATCGTGGGTTTTAGTTTTTCCTTTAGCTCCTCAATCTCTTTCCTATACTGATCGATGGTTTGTGCAATGAGATTGAGATTCTCCTCTATGATTTTTTTCTCTACTTGCATGCTATCAGGGATGCGATTATACACCGCTGTCAGACCCTATTCCATTTTGTTTGTGCATTCTTTTTCCTCTTTGGTTTCGAGCTTGACTTGCTTGACTACTAGTTCCAAGGCTTCCTTTCCAGTCTTCGTATGTTGCAATTCTGCTTCATATGTTCTTGCGCATGACTACACCTCATGTGCAACACTGACTTGAAGCTTGTATAATTCCTTGGTTGGTATCCTTGCCATTACCAACTCTACTTGTGCCAAATCCTTCAGTGGTGTTTGTGTTAGGGTCTCATCCATTTGAAGCATGTTGGATGTGACTTGGAAGTTCGGGCTTGCTTGTGCTATAGTTAAGTTTGTCCCCAAGTCTTGTGCGTCTTTGCAGTCATCGAGGAATAGGTTCAATAGATAAGGGGCCCAATTGAGCATGGTGCCATTGGTGCACTGTGCTGCAGCTATGACAACCCCTGCAGGGACTTCCTCCTTGCGGCACTTTCTTAGCAGATTGCAAGCCATAAGCTTTGTGGCCATTGTTGTGGCTACATTGCTGATTATTTTTATGATTATGTCATGTGAGCCTCTCTCTATGTTGTATGTTTTATTCATCTCATCGACAAGAACTTTCTCCTTTGTCTTGTCATCTAGGTACTACGCAGGACTCTCGCCCTTGGATGATAGACCTGTGATGAAGGAAATCAACTCAAAGTCGATTGAGATGGGTTCCTCCATCCATAAGAAGCCTCAATGGAGGACCTCCATTAACTTCTTGACGCAATTGTTTACCTCCTTCCCCCTTCCAAAATGGGGAATTTCCACCAAGTTGAGGATACTTGTGTTGTCCAAGTCGGCTACCCATGGTTTCGGTTGCAGTATAGGGTCGCTGAAGTGTCCTATGCCTATGTTATCCATGTATACTTGTTGCGCAAATTCTGGGAATTTTCCAGTGTTGGCCACATCGTGGTCCAAATACTTCAACTTTTCCATGCAACCCAAAAGTGTTGGTGTGGCCTGCACTCCCTCTAGAATGTGTGGTAGTACGATGATTGCATTGGGTTGCTTGTGTGGGGACTGCGCCATGGTCTATTTTCCCTTTCTTCTGACCAACACGCTAGAGGTCCTAGCCTCTGTTTACCTATGCTCTGTGCTAGAGTCTGGTTACCCGGTTAGGTCTTCGACCAACCCTTCCTGTTGTTGCGCAGACCTTGCTTCAGGTTGTAGTCTTGGTGCCACAACCTCTATGTGCGCGCTGGCTTCGCCATTTATTCTTCGGGATTTGGCCCTCACAAGTTGTTGTAGGTTTCCTATGTCATTTGTTTGGTGGCCTTGCGCACTATCGACTTCCATGGCAGTCGTTGTTTGATCTTGTGCTTCTTCCACCGCCGGTGTAGGGATTGTTGGTTCGATGTGCAGGGAGGGAATTGTGTCCACATCAACTACTCCCTCTTTGTGAGCCATTTCTTTCCTGGCCTTCGCGGTTTCATGTGGTGCCCTAATGATGCTATGGGTTTTCCTCGTTGTTTGGATCAGTGCACCAATATTTGGTGGTGCCATCGTGGGTATTTCTCGCTTTTCGCTGAATGGGCTTCCACTAGTTTGCACTGTGCACTCGTATATTCACTTTGCCTTTGTGTGCTCCCTATCGTTGCAAGTTTGCAATTTCACAACAAGTTTTAATATGTATTGCTTATTTATATAGAAGGTGCCATAAATGTCATGAAGCTTCTCAGAGAAGCTTCACTGGCTTCGATTAATGAAATAAATATTTACGAGTACGTTCCATTTAATTTCATAAATGACACTAGTTGGTGCCTTTTTACCGTAACTGTCATTTTTCTCTTTTCTGATCGTTTGTCCTTTTTCCGATGCGCTGAACTTTTTAAGTGTGTCGTGCATTTCCGCTATGATTTTTTCGTTAGTGCATAGTGTTTTTCTTTATGTTACCCATCTACTACACGCAGACATTTTTCCCTTTTGTCACGCTGAGTCTACTTTTTTTGCGCACAATATTCCCCGGTTATTTTTGTATTTTCTTTCTTTTCTATTTTTGTATTTATTTTTCCTTTTTTTTCGCCTTTTTATTTCTTTTTGTCATTTTTCTATCCTAGCTTCTACTATATTACATTATGTACATGTATTTCTTACTACGTTGTAACTTTTAATTGTTAGGAGGTCGACTATCCCTATACAGTTTCAATCGACTCTTGTTGATCATTCCCTTTAGTTTTTTTCCTTCCAGATCCTTTAGTTGTACAGATCCCCAATCTGTGACAATATTTACTTCATAGGGCCCTAACCAATGCATTCTAAACTTACCAGGATGTTGAAAAAATTTACTGCCATAGAGCAAGACTAGGTATCCTTCCTTGAAACTCTTTCGCTTGATATGTCTATCATGCCATGCTTTGTCTCTTGCTTTCTGTACTTCTTGATGAAATCCTACCATAATCATATCCTCTTCCATATCCATTAGTTCATTTATCCTTTCCTTTACTGTGCCTCTTTCTGTCATGTTGGTAATTGTTGCTATGCACAGACTGGGTACCAGAAATTATAATGGTACTATTGCTTCCTACCCATACACCAACATGAATGGTGTCTTCCCTGCCAACTTCTTCCATGTAGTCTTGTATGCCCATAGTACTGCTAGTATTTTCAAATCCCAATCATCCATGTTGACATTACAGATATTTGTCAGAGCATTCTCCAAGATCTTATTGAAGGCTTATATTGTTCCATTTACCTAAGGATGGTAAGGTGTACTCTTCTGGTGATAGACTTCAAACTCCTTAGTCATAGCCCTGATAGTGTTGTTGATGAAGTGATTACCTTGGTCACTCATCAAAATTCTTGGACATCCAAATCCGGTGATCACTTGCTCAAACAAGAAGTGTGTTGATGTCTCTACGTTGCAGTCTTTGACTGGTGTTGCTTCTACCCATCTTGTTAAGTATTTTCTTGCAGTAATGATGTATCTTTATCCTGACCTTTTTTATGGTGGATGGATTGGCCCAACAAAGTCTATTGCCCATTTTTCAAATACTTGCAAAGTTACTTGTGGTCTCAGGGGCATCTCATCCCTTCTGTTGGGTTTTCCAACCCTCTGAAAGACATCACATTGCTAGAAATATTCCTTAGCATTTATGTTAATTGTTGGCCACCATAGTGATGTGTGCAATACCTTCCCTCATGAGTTTCTACCAAAATTCTAGGCCTTTCATGTTCTAGTACACACCTTCTCAAAATGTTGTTTGTGCCCATTTTATACAAGTGTCCTGCAATCAATTGATAGTTTGTAGCTTCAACCACCAGATTTTTCTTCTGCGCAGTGATAAATTCTTATGGCACAATCCATGTACTTAAGTATTCAATAATATCAACAAAATATTCATCAGCTATTTGTACTGAAAACAACTGCGCATCAGGGAAGTTGTCTTCCAAGTTGGTAGGTTCCTCTCCATTAGTGACCCTTGACAAGTGATTTGTTCCTGCATTCAACTTCCCTGGTTTGACTATCACTTCAAAATAAAATTATTGAAATAACAATATCCATCTACAGATCCTTCCCCCCAACATTGTCTGGTTGACTAAATATTTTAGGGAAGAATTATCTGTGAACATCTTAAAAAAATTTCCCATCAAATAGTGCATGAACTTCTGAAGTGCATATAACATGGCTAAGCCTTCTCTTTCGATGGTGTTGTAATTCTTCTCTGATTTTGACAATTTTATTCTTGCAAAGGATATTGGATGGTCTAAATCCCCTACTCCTAGTTGTGCCAGAATTGCTCCAAGTGCTATGGTTGATGCATCTACATGCACATGAAATGTCTTTTCCCAGTCCATGAATACTAGGATAGGTGTTGTGACCATATTTTCTTTTAAGTGTCCAACCCTTGTTGACATCCTTCATTCCAATGAAATATGGTATCCTTCTTCAACAATTTTTCCATTAGCACAGTAATCTGTGCATATCCCTTTATGAATTTCCTATAATAGCATGTATGTTCCAGTGTTTCTCTCGACTGGCACACTGATTTTGGTGGTGATAAGTTGACAATGACTGCAATATTATCAGGATCCACCAGTAACCCTTGTTTACAGACTATATGTCCCAACAGTATTCCAAAAGGTGTCCCAAAGATGCATTTCTTTATATTCAATGATATCTGACACTGCCTACATCTTTCCAACACTATCCTTAACACTTCTACATGGTCCTTTAACAGACTATATACGGTCCATTCATCTAGATACACTTCTAATAATTGATGTATAAATTCATTAAAAGAAGTTATGGCTACTCTTGAAAATATGGTTGGTGCATTCTTCAGCCCAAATGGCATGACTGTGTACTGGTATGATCCCCATTCTATAGAAAAATTAGTTTTATACCTGTCTTCTGGAGCTATCTTGATCTGATGGTAACCTGAGAATCCATATCTAAATGAGTATGCTTCCTGGCTTCCCACATTCTCTAGGAACTCATATGTGAAAGGGGTAGGAAAAGGATCATGTAGGCAAGCATCATTCAATTTCCTCAGGTCTACACAAATACTTATCCCCCCTTGCTTCTTTTCTTTCACTGCCATGGGACTTATCTGTTGAAATGGATACTTGACACTAAGAGCGGGGGGTGAATCAGTGTCACAAAACTTTGGACAATTCTCCACTTTTTATAAATTAAGTGAACAACATATATTTATTTCATTTTCTCAATCAATATATAAAAGAATAAATATTTTATTTATTTATTTAACTTGAATGAATACATAAGATCAATCTTTTAATTTCATCTTCAAACAACTATGAGAGACCCAACTCTCTGTTACAAAACCCAGATTGTAGTTCTCAAATCCAACTCATAAATTAGGAATCCAATCCTCATAACAAGTCCCAACTTGTTGATCTCATATCCAACTAAGATGTGAGGAATCCAATCCTCATACAAGACCCACCTTGTAAACAGGCACCAACCTAATAGAATGAACCTTCATTCAATCCATTATATATAAATATATATATTTCAACAAATTCAACTTCTCTTCTTCTCACCATTCTTTCTTGTTTATATAGTCTTCCAAATGGTGTGAATTTGAATCATTGTGTCTTTTGATATTTGAACCATTGTACCTTTTCATTTAAATGATAATATTAATCTTTAAATAATATCATTTTTCCTTTTATCCTTTATTCATAATGCTCATGAATTAACTCTCTTTTAGTCATGATTGTGTGTCATTTCTTTTGTCTTCATGAGTTGATCACAGACATGGATCAAATCATTATATCGTACTCATGCTTCTGTTGTGTTCTCAGTTCACCAACAGATCATATTTGATATTTTGTCAATTCTTTGTATTGTTATAGTGTTAACTCTTTGTCGAATTAAATATGTATGAGGCGCTTCCTTCAAACCATTTACATATGACCATATGCGCAAAACCACGGGCTCATTGATTTAAGCGTTGCCTCTTCTTTTACCCTCATTTATCTATTCCATATGACCGCTAGTGGTGACTAGGCGCTAGGATAAATAATTGCTTGATCACTTGTCAAGATCTATGGTCACGTTTTAATCGCACGATCAGATGGATGACTATATTTACTTCGAGACTTCTTCCTTCGCGACTTCCAGCCTCTTTACAAATCTCCCAGATAAAAGATGCATGTCCATAATATTCAACGGTTGATAAATCTCCTAAATTATATCAACAGTTAGCGTTTAAATTTGGCCTTTGACACTTTGGGTGATTTCTCCTTCACATTCCTGTCAGGTTGCTAAATTGAAGATTTAAATGACCTGAAACACTAAATTGTCAAACTAGGGTTGGTAAACTTTGAGCTGCTACACTGTATGTGCGGGTAAGGCTTTAATCGCTATCTGAATGCTATCCTTAGAAGAAAACGCAAACTCACTCTGAGAACTTGAATCTTAATGACTATCTTGAGACTTAGCATTTCCTATTTAAGTCATCAACAGAAAACAGTCCTATGCTTAAATGTCGGTGCTTCTATTTCCATTCAGAAGTGTGATTTCACAAGATTATTCCACTACTACTTTTAATCATCTATCATCACCATTTCTATTCAAGCCACGACAGAAAAATTATTTCCTAAAATGCATTTAATCTGAACATTACAAATGAATCTAAATCTGTCTACAGGAAAACAGAGAAACATCCTACTTACCCTACTGGTATCGGAAGCTTCCTTTAGTTCAAGTGCAATCTAACGAACCTAACAGAGGAGATTAGCCTAACTTATCTAACAAAGCAGAGTGACTAACTATCCTAACCAAAACAAAGTATATTCAAGCTCGCGTTCATTGTAATCTTCGTTCAAATTGGAAACTGGGAACAGAGCTATTCTAATTCACGCTTCAAATCCTAC
>SNQJ01S0175232.1:1174-20132 GCA_010110895.2 Picea sitchensis | reverse complement strand
TGTGTAAAAGACGAAAGCAAAAAATGAATGAAAAAGCTGGAAACAAAACTTTTACTGAATGCAAAATTTCAACAACTTTTCAAAAGAAATATTTTTGATTTTTCTAAGATTTTGGACAACAAACTCAAAGGATTTTCACTCGACTACGAGCTACTTATGATCTAAGTGAACTGTAAACTTATGAAATAAAAGACTTTTCCCTGGCTAATGATGCAGAAACACACTCTTCAACCAAACAAGAAAATGAAAAGAGATTTTTTTCTTTTTTATTTTATTTTAAATGCTAGTAAAGAACGAAAGGAAAAATACCGACAAGCAAAAACCAAGAAAAACAATTCTGGCCTAATCGCAGATCGCAAAGAATTAGATTAAAGAAAAATCACACACTAGCAATTTTAAAAGAAAATGACTCTCACACTTGTCTAAAAACCATGAAAATTATTTTATTTTTCTGACAACTTTTTAAATGAGAAAAAGAAAGCTAAGGGTAATATTAATCTTAAGCTACTGACTGCTCAGACTGAGATTCAAACACCTGAGAGGAACAATTCTTATCAAGGGAAATGATGGATGCCTTACCCTCAACAACAAGTATCCTGTACAAGCACGCGACTGTCACTTTTACAGCACGCGTGCGAACACGTGCTAGATAGAGATAGAGGGTGTGTAGACGCGGTCTAACCTTGTACATGCCATGTGTATATCTAAACTCTGAGAAAAAATGAAAACAGACAGACCAAACCAGGAAGAGACCATTGATATTGATAACCAGGATCCCCTGAAGGCTTGGACACTCTTTCTAACAGAAAAACAAATAACGCAAGGAAAAAATGATAAGGCAAAAACAATCTGAGATAGAACTGCTAGCAAATAAGACTCAGACATAATTACAGAAAACTCCCTGAGAGTGTATGATTCTGACAGGGAAGAGGATGACTGCCTCTGAAGTTCTCTGAACTCTACACGCTACTGCTACTTCTATAGCTAGCATTCACACGCGGGCTGTAAGAGGGTAGGGCGCGGGTACACACGTGCAAAACTTGTGCAAGCCGCGTGTACCTCTGTGGGTCCTGAGAAACACAGTCAAGAAAAAGACAGGGAAAGATGGTATGGAAAACCAAACTCCCTGCTAGCTCAGACCTTACAAAAACTAAAAGAAAAAATAGGCAAGAAAAACTAGTCTGTAAGACTACCCAAAAACTAAATAAAATTCCAGGAACCCTAAAGAGTTTCCCCAGTACGGTCTCCAATTCTGTTGTTGGGAAAATCTCCCTACGGACTAGCAAATAGAGTTCAGACTTTGCATGCAGATATGACCGAATAGAAATTTCTTTCTACCTTCATCCCTAGATTTAAATCCCCTTTTCTTAGTAAATGCATGGAAAGATCAACCTACCTCGTTCCCGATGTTTGATGTCGATCCTCCATTGTGCTTGATTACTTGTTCACAATACTCCTTCCAAAGATGACCTGCATCCAATAAAAACAACAACTATGCATGCATACTACTTATATACTAACGGGTTAGAAATCCAAACATATACTGATCAAACTATAAACAGTTCATGAATTGGGACGGGAAAAACATTTTCTTTATTACTTAGAATGAGTCAACTTACAAAAGTTGAGACCGACCACCGCTCCTCGAACCTGATCCTGGGCTCCTCTTCTTCTGTCCTTCAACTGCTTTGCTTTGAATCTCCTTTGGCATAAGGAAAGACTAAAGGGTTGGGACAATGGGAATATGTAAATGGGCAGAGTTTCTTTGCTATATTTTTCCCTCTTTCCAAATGGGACCCCTACCCCTTATTTTATAGGCTAGAAGGAGCTAGGTATTTGGACGAACCCTCGACAATGCATGGTCGGGAGTTTCAGTTAACTCACCCATAGCTTTTTGTTCCATCGGAAACTTTCCTTTTTTCATTCTTTTGTCGGTCCACGCGGGCTGTTTTGGGTCAGCCAGCGTGTACACGTGTGCAGTAATGGATTAGGACGCGTGGGCCTTTATAAAAGAGGATTTTCAAAGAGTTGTTCAACAGTGCTTTGGCAAAGAAGGGATATGAGTTGGCCTGATGCCAGGTAAGCATGTGTGGTGCAATTTAGGGTTATAACAGATTGGAAACACGATCTTGACCCCGCCAATACGGGAACCTACAATCGAAAAAATTGTCTAAGTATGGAGTAGGGAAACAGTAGGCCTGACTCGTTTTTGCTAGTATATTGAAATTTTTAATAAATATCCCATTACCTGGAAAGATCTTTTATGCATATTTCTGGACAAGTTGTATAGGGATAGTCAGTGTGACTATCTCCTCAATCCTTTTGCTTATTAATGACGATCTTTATGGTTGTTGCATGATGAATAGTTAGCATTAAACCTTTGTTGTTGCATATTTGGAAATAAGTACGAAGGTGGCGGGCACGTGAAACAATGACTAGGAATTGGAGATTTCGTGAACTCGTGAACCTGAGGATAGAAAATAGGGTGACAAGGGTTCCCCAGAAGACGTGAGGCCCCGACGGTCAAATTGTATGGCTAATAAATTTTGAGTACAGAGTGTGTAACACAAAAGAGGGGACGATGTGGGAGTTCGACAATCAATTTGTATATGGCAGAGGTTAGGGTGTTTTTTGTAGGTCACAAAACAATGGCAGTGCAATTTAGAGGCCAAAATAATTAATGTGCATTGGAAAGGGAGCGAATGTGGTGGGGATGGAAGGGAGCGATAAATTCTTTGAAACTTTTTGTGAACCCGGGTAGAGTGAAGCTTTCGAGTTGGAGGATCCTGGGGTGGAATTGTAGATCACAAAATATTTGGGTGAAATATGTATATCACGGAACACGGAGAAAAAATTGGGTAAGTATGGAAAGAAACGACGGTCGTTTGGAGTGTTGTAAATGGCGTTTTAATGCGTGTTAATAGGAGTTATCCTTGAGGTTTTTTCTTGTTAATGCCAATTGTTTTGTGCCAGTGTGTTAATTTGTCACTAGTAAAACCATAATTAATGTGCATTGGGAAGGGCACGAAGGTGGTGGGGTTGGAAGGTAATGATATATGCTTTGAAAATTTTGTGAACCCAGGTAGAGTGAATCTTGGGAGCTCGAGGAGTCCGGGGTGGTATTGTAGATCACAAAAGTTTTTGGTGCAAGATGTATATCACATAACAAGCGATAGAAGAGTTTAATAGCACCAACCCCGGAAACTACGACCCTAAAATTGGCTAAGTATGGAAAGGAATGATGGTAGGTCGGACTCGTGATATGGGGATATAGATGGAGATGAAGATATGCCAGTCCGCCAACTTGAGAACCCCCGATCATAGAAATGTGACTAAGTATATAACCAGATAGGGATAATAGAGGGGAACAAGAAAAGGGAAAAAGGGGTAAGTATCTCACATAACAACATCTATTGTTCATTTATTAATTCAAATCTTTTTGAACCTCTAGTGAGTTCTCACTAGTAAAAAATAATAAATTGCAGATCACAAAAGTTTTGGATGCAAGATGTATATGAAGGAACAGGGGGCATAAGAGTTCGATAGCGCTAACCTGGGACCTGGTGGTTAGATAATTGGCTAAGTATTGAAAGGGACGTCAGTTGGTCGAACTCATGATGTGAAGATATAGATGAATATGAGCATATGCCAATCTGCTAACCCAAGAAGCTGTAATCATAGAAATGCGACTAAGTATACAACCAGAAAGGGATAATAGTGGGGAAGAAGACAAGGGAAAAATGAGTAAGTATAGAGGAGGGAAAAGAAAGGGAGAAACAAACATTTAGTCTCAGCTATGTAATATACTTGGAGGTCGACAAAGACAACTTCAAGTTTAAAGAGAATTTGTTTATATTTATTCGAATAGTATTCATATTAATATATCTTAATAGATTATTTGTGGTCCAAATGTAAACCATCTTCCAATTTGTAGGGTGTTTTTCGGCTCACAAATTTCATTCAAACCCATAAGCAATAGAAAAAAAAAATATATGGCGTAACAATTTTATACGCAAGTATATTCTCAAATAGAAGAAACTATAATATATGCACAATAATGAACAAGAACATGATGCCAACACCTGAGTTGCCATGTTGAAATAGAGTCATTAATTGACTCTATTTACGAGGCCCCAAAGATTGAAAGTAGGACGGGTCCATCCATTTCTTTATTAAGTATAGGGTGGGCGCCACAAAACTATGTCCTATCACAAATTATTCTTCCATGTAAAATGTAAGGAGTGAATATAGTAGCTTTTATTTAAATTGAAGTGCTGGGTAGGGGAAAAAAAAGTTGTCGTGCTTGTTTAACTATGGATCAAAGAGCGTCTCAAATTCTTGTAGAAAGAGGTTGAATTCATCTATAAATAGTTGTACAGGCAAATGAGTCAATTTAAAAATAAAATACAAAAAAGAAAGAAAAACAATATTAAACATTGGAAAACACTATACAAAAACCTCAAATATTTTATGTTCAGATAAACTGGGTTACAAAATACAATTGAGATTATTTCCAAAAATAGCTCTCTTGAAATAGTTCAGCACATATTCTCCGAAATTTAAATGCGTTTGCCATAATGACTACGATTGGGGCTCCCGCGGACCAAAAAAGAAAATATGTACAAGAATCAAGCTTGTAACCAGTCTTTTATAGATTTCAACTTGATCATCAAATGCTTGCCTGGTTAAAAATAACGAATTGAATATCAATTTTGGGTCTTGGAATTCATGGGTGCTTCCAACTAGATCTATCCCATCTTCTTGAATAGTTTGTCTCTTCTAGATATGGCCTTCCTGCATTAGCTTTTTATTCAACATTCCATACTTTGCTAAGTGTTAATTTCCCTCTATCATCAAAAGCTTGGGGTTTAAGGTGCCTTCCTTGTAATGTTCCTGGTCATCCACATCCGAGACAACTTAGAGATGCGATTCAGGCCCACTTCAAAGACGAGGGAGTGGTTTTATGTGACGTTAGCTTTGGGGGAAAAAACATTTGTTAGCCAACAAAAGTCGAGACAAAAAATTCAAGTATCTTGTGACTGGTATTCTCCCTGTATTCGATCGTTTGTTTGGTTGAAAGGCATGCCTGAAGATTTGTATGTTGAATTTCTTTTTTTTTATTGCTATAAATTGGAAGGGACATTCAAGTCACCTGAAAAATGCTCATTTGTTGAAGTATATAGCTTCTTCCAACAACACAGATTTGGCAAGTGTATCAAATGTTGCAGATCCTACCAGAATATATCTTTTGTCATAGGAGTGGCACATATCGTGGCTCACAAAATGGTCTGGAATATTCGGAAGTGACGCCAAATATTACTCCATGCCCGAATATACTCAGAAGGAAATTATTAATTTGGATCCTCACTAAGGTGAGAAACTGTATGAGTTTTTGAATCAACATTCTAAAATTACAGAATCTTCTATCTCAAAGTTGTAACAGACTTGATAGATAACCAACTTCTATCTCAAAGTTTATTGAGAAACCTTTGGATGTAGTAACAAATTCGACATAAAATCAAATTTTGATCACTAATGGTACTAATGTCAAGTGTATCAAGTCGTGACCCTAGGCTCTATGTAGCTTTATCTTTAGACATCCACACTGCTGGTGACCCCAGACTCCAGATAGCTTCATCTTCACACATTGACACTAGTGGTGGAAATGAGAACAGTGCCATCGACTGTAGGGCGATAATGTGGTGAACAAGTAGGCCTGTCATTGTTAAAGCAGTTAGACTGCATGGTTGTCAGACCTGCAAAATAGCTTCGACTTTAGTGTTGCTTTGTCATGACAATTACAATGTTGTTGGGAGTCCGAAAATATTTGGAGGTTGGGTGTCTTGTGCGATGATGACCTCGATATTAGGTGCATGTCAGACATTTATTATCTGGACATTGTAGTGTTAATGCAATTTCCGGAATCGACGATGGGTCGATTGCATTGCCACAAGCAATATTTATTATGTAATTAATTAACATCCTTGAAGGATGTGAATCCCAAACAATGCCTGAAACGTTTTGACCAGTCATGTGTTAAAATAATACATTATTTTATATTTTAAAAAATAGGAAATTGTATTTTCTATGTCTAACATTAGGTTGCATACATAAACATTTTTAAGTTAATGGAAATTAATATATAGTAAACTCAGATCCCCATAAGCGATCAAACTCCCTAGATCTAGTTTATTTCCATCATGTTGGTTGGGATAGAAGGATCCACCACCAGGAGAAAGAAACAAGGTAGCAATAAAAATGCCTATGCAAATACAAGATGGGGATGGAAGCACTCTACGACTAGAAGGCACTCTGTGCTTATCGACCTGTGATCCTGATGAAAAACTCGAGAGACGCTTGCGACGAGGCTATGGAGATTTATTTGAACCATACAAGTCAATACTTCAAGCATCGAGCAACTTCCATTTTTTTTCAAATATTAGATCCACCACAACAGAAGACATGCATTCTCCTTATTCAAATCACGAGAAACAACAAGAAGATTCATATTCAGTGGAAATAGCTTTGGAATATCTACTACATCAAGGTCTCTTCTAAATAATGAAAAAAAATCATTACATGAAGGTGGTTGTAAAAGGTGATCTTCAGAAACCAAATCATTACTCGAATACGTCAAACTTCCCGCAGGAGGTGGTAGTATAGAGTAATCTTCAGAAAGTGTCGCAAAGTCCATAGTCTAGAATTACTTTCCATTAACTTTTTCTAGTTACTTGTTGATGCAGGCATCAAATTTTTTTTGAGAGTCTCATTCCATGATTATATACCCACCTTCAACCACCAGAAGAATATTCTTGCAAAGAGCGATAATCCCTCCGACCCAGATGAAATTATATGCATAGGAATAGTGAAAAAAATGTGCAGTAGTGATAGAAAGTTCATTGTATGTCGAGTTTGTTACTACATCCAGAGGTTGGTGAACAAACTTTGACAAAGAAGGCGACTTTACTTCACGGTTGTTGTTATGCCCAGAAGTCGCTCAACAAACTTTGACATAGAAACTTCTGTAATTTTAGGATGTTGATTCAACCACTCATACAGTTTCTCACATTCGTGAGGATCCAAATTTATAATTTCCTTCTGAGTATATTTGCGTATGGAGTAATATTTGACATCAATTCCGAATATTCCATACCATTTTGTAAGCCACGATATGTGTGACTCCTCTAACGAAAGATAAATTCTGGTGTGGTCTGCAGGATTTGATAGACTTGCCAAATCTGTGTTGTTGGAAGAAGCTATATACTTCAACAAAGGAGAATTTTGTAGGTGACTTGAAAGTCCCTTCCAATTTACAGTAACAAAAGAAATAAGTTCAACACACAAATCTTTAGGCAGGCCTTTCAACCAACCAAAGGATCGAATACAAAGAGAATACCAATCATAAGATACTGATTTTTTTTGGTTTGAGTTTGTTTGCTAACATTTTTTTTTTCACTCAAAGATGACGTCACATAAAACCATTCCCTCATCTTTCAATTGGGTCTGAATGGCATCTCTGAGTTGTATCACATGTGGATGACCAATAACATTACAAGGAAGGCACCTTAAAGCCCAAGTTTTCGATGATAGAGGGAAATGAGAATAAGTATTTAAAACGAACGATGGAGGATGATAATATAATCTTCCGTAAATCTTGGTTTAATGCGTTTTAATGGGAGATGTCATTGATCTTTTATTCTATTAATGCCAATATTTTTGAATATGTGTGGTGAGTTGTCACTATTAAAGGCATGATTAATGTGCATTGGGAAGAGCGCAAAAAATGCTTCGAAAGTTTGTGAACCTAGAAGCCTGAGAACCCATGAATCTGTGACAATAAGAGGTGAAGAATCGACTAAGTATGGAAAGGCGGGGCATAATTCCTTAAAAAAACTAAAAGTAAGAAACAATTTTTCCGAGTTCAAGAACCACACGAAAAAAGTTCAGATCCCATAATATTGACCTCTACTAATTCAGTACTAGGCAACTGGAGTGCATCTAGGGTGCCTATGAGAAAAGATAATGCTTTGATGAAGAATTGTTTGTATTGCAACATGTGACAGTAATTGTGTCCTGAAAGTATTTAAAATGAACACTGGGGGATGATAATGTAATTTCCCGTAGATCTTGCTTCAATGCATTTTAATCGGAGATGTCCTTGATCTTTTCAATTATTAATGGAATTTTTTTCGAACATGTGTGGTGAATTGCCACCAAGTAAAAGCGTAAGTAATTTGCATTGGGAAGTGTGCAAAGGTAGTGGGGATGGGCGGGAGCAATAAATGATTTCAATTTTTTTTGAACCCGAGAGTCTGTGAACCCACGAATCTAGGACAACAAGAGGTGAAGAATTGACTAAGTATGGAAAGGTGGGGCAGTCAGACAGACGAGGATAGACTCATCATAGGCAGAGTGAAGCTTGCGAGTTCTAGGAGTCTGAGGTTGAATTGTAGATCACATAAGTTTTGGGTGCAAGATGTATATCACATAACATGGGACATGAGAGTTCGATAGCACCAATCCAGGAACTCGCGGCCATAAACATTAACTATGGGAAACACATTCTGAGCTATGGAATATAGCTGGACCTCGACAAACTCAGGTTCAAGTACGAAGATAATTTGTTTATATTTATTCAAATATGAGTCATATTATTTTATTTTAACAGTATATTTATGGTCCAAATGTAAACCATGTTCCAATTTGAAGGGTGCTTTTGGCTCGCAAAGTTTGTTGAAACGCATAGGCGATAGAGAAAATATGAGTTAACATTTCTATATGCAAACATATTCTCAAATATGACAACCTGTAATATATGCACAATATTAAAGAGGGACATGACATCAACACCTTTGTGGATGACAATGTGCTAGCACACTATTGCATTCTTACTATGATGATGCCTTAAAAAAACTAAAATAATCAACATTTTTTTCCAATTTAAGATGGACACAAAAAAATCATCAGATTCCATAATATTCACCCATTAATGCGTTTTAATGGGAGATGTCCTCGAGCTTTCTGCTCATTAATGCCAATCATTTCGAACCTACATGGTGATTTGTCACTAGTAAAAACATAATTAATGTGCATTGGTAAGGGGGGAAGGTGGCGGGGATGGAGGGGAGTGAAAAATGCTTTCAAACTTTTGTGAAGCCAGGAGTCCGTGAACCCGCAAAACTTTGAAGACTTGATTAAGTATGGAAAGGAGAGGCGGTGAGACAGAGTCATCGTAGGTAGAGTTAGGATTGCGAGTTTGAGGAGTCCGGGGTCAAATTGTAGATCACCGAAGTTTTATGTGCAAGATGTATACCCCGAACACGGGGCATGAGAGTTCGATAGCGCCTACCCGCGAACCCACGACCATAAAATTGGCTAAGTATGCAAACGAACGGTGGTCGGTCGAAATCGTGATGTGAAGATATAGATGGAGATGAGGATTTGTCATTTCGCCACCCCAGGAACCTGCGAGCATAGAAACACGACTAAGTATAGAACCAAAAACAGATAATAGAGGGGAAGAAGAAAAAAGAAAAATGGGTAAGTATAGAAGAGAAAAAAGAAAGGGATAAAATAACTTTATCCTTCACACAACAACACTTAGTCTGATAATTATGAAGTCATAGAAACACATTAACTATGGGAAAAACATTTTCAGCTATGAAATATAGTTGGAGCTCGACAAACTCTGGTTCAAGTCCAAAGAGATGTTGTTTATATCTACTTCTCAAGTGGACGTGTGTTTGTGAATACACATTTCCTTGAACCACAGTCCAGGGGCAGGGAAAGTGCAACGTCAACTATTTGTTGAGCAGATATTTGTTGAAGATTAAGCAATGTATTTCCATGTGCACATATCATTTGCATAGTATCAATATGATTTCTTTCACATTCTTTGCGTATTCTTCTGAATGCACTTGTCATAGGTTTTTCAACCTTTTCAATGTACGAGGCACAATATGATGTTGTGGCATATGCATTAAGGACATACCGTGCATCTTTATTTGCATTCCACATAACTGGCTGGTACTTGGAGAAACTGTTGTTGCATATATGTTAAAGATTTTGTTTAAGGAAAACTGTTGGTTGTTTAAGTGTAGATTGTATGCATTGGATGTACTCAGCTTCTGTTAGATTTAGCTCTGCCAAGAAGTCTTGGAAGCTCATTAGGTCATCAAAGTCTCCTTGTTCTAGAAATGCGAACAAAGATTTAGATTTCTCAATAAGAACATTGTCCTCCAAACTATTTGCCTCTATGATTCTTATTGTTCTCATTGGCGGCACAGGGAAGCTGTATATGAAATGTGTTTTTTTTTCGTTTTTTACAGCTTCTTGTATGATAATGTCTATGAACTTTGGCAATCCCTGGATCCAAATGATCTGTGCTGCATGTCATGTATTTTTCCAGAAACTGCTCAATCTGTGAGATGTTGTCATTTCCATAGACCGATGCACCCTCTGTCCACAACAATTCTTGGCCATGCCCGCTCCCTATATTCTGGAAGTCAACCATAAAATCGTAGCTCGATAGTAGTCACAAAACAGTGTCTTGTCAATTCACTCACTCGTTTGTTGTTTGCTTCTTGCTCTTGTTTGCTTCAAATTTGCAAGGTTGAAGTTCTGCATCCATAGTTGGCCATGTTATTTCACTTTTCACCATTGGGATTCTTCATCTGTGATTGGATCTGCGTGTTTGGCGTTCTGCAATGATGGGTAAGTTTTAGTGCTAGGGTTTCTCTCAAACGTATGGTTTTCAGGAACATAAAATATGAGGAGAACATTCAATTTCCTTTTTTTTTTATCTCACTATGGGTGCAACATAGGTGGATTTTATGCCCAACATTGATATTGGAATGGGAACAAGATGTTTTGGAGGGAAGAGAGTGAAAAAATGCACCAAACATATTATTTTCACACAAGAACAAGATAACATCATACTCTTGTTTCTTTGGTAAACGTATCGTTTTCAGGAACATAAGATATGAGGAGAACATTCGATTTACTTTTTTATATCTTACTATGTCTGCAACAAAGGCGAGTTCTGAGCCCAACATTGACATTCAAAGGGGAAAAAGATGTTTTGGAAGGGAACAACATGAAAAAAATACACCAAACACATGGTTTTTAGAAACAGAAAATACGAGGACAAAATCCGTTTTCCTTTTTTTTATGTCACTATGGCTACGAAAGAGGTGGGATCTCTGATGAACAACGACGCTCAAGAAAAACACTGAGACAACATCAAACTCCTTTTTTTTATGGTCGTAGTAGTCACATATGAAGATGTTTTGCAAGAGGATTTTGGTCGGGCATTCCTAGTATTGAAAATTCTTACTTGCAAACTGGAAATAACAAACAACAACCAACTGAAAAGAATGTAAGAAATACACTGAGATTCACTGATGAATGAGGAACGACAGAAGCACAACCCCTGGCCTGCAAACTGCAACAACAGGTCCAACTGTGGATGTAGGACTCCAACCTTGCAAGGTTGAAGCAAACAAGAGTAAGCAACAAACAAAAAACCAGTGAACAAGTACTAAGAGGTCCAAATGCAGTTGGAGGACCTCACCTCTGGAAAGTTGAATCAAACAACAATAAGCAACATCCAACGAACCAACGCGCAAGCATGAACCAGTCAACCAGGAATGTCGGTGAAGAAAAATATTGCTCAAATTCACTGCAGATAAGATTGTATAAAAAAATCGGAGGAAAATGTATTGTAACACACCTGTTAAGCAAACATTTAAGGCTGTAAGGCCCATGAGGTAAAAATTTAAGGCTGTGAGGACTGTCTAAAGGCCTCTCACTGTGTAAACATTTAAAATAGTTGCAATTTGCACTGAAACCCACCCGTAAACATGGCACTGAAACCCACCCGTCAATGGGGAATGACAGAAGCGCAGTTCCAATCGCGGTTGCAGAATCCCAAGCGTGCAAACTACAACAAAAGAAACAATCCAAGAAGGGCAACATCAATAGGAAAACAAGAAACCAGTGAACAAGCAACGCACAAACATCAACCACTGAACCAATAATGCCGCTAAAGAACAATATTGCCCATATTCACTGCAGACAACATTGTACACAAAAAATCAGAGGAAAATGTATTGTAACAGGCATGTTAAGTAAACATTTAAGGTTGTGAGGCTTGTTAGGTAAACATTTAAGTTTATCCGGACCGTCGAAGGGCCTCGTGATGTGTAAACATTTAAGAAAGAATGCAGTGTGGCAAGTCTGTTTACATATGCAAAATAATTATTTTATTATTTTATAATAATATAAAATAATAACAATTAAAAAAAATATTAATAATAATAACAATAGTTCGAACAATAGAGACTATGCAAAAAAAAATTTAGTGAAAAAAAGATGATGAAAAACTTTGGATATGCTAACTTATAAAACATTGGGAATAGCAAGGTGGTAATAAGACCTCCAATCTATTATTCAATATGATGACATATATGATATTTTTTATTATGTACAAATCAGTGTTTGTTCTCTAGTTCCAACAATAAAGATTATACAAAATTATCGATTGCTATAATCCTCAATAATAATAATAAGTCTTGTCCATGAAAATAAGTTTCGCTTATGTTTTTCCTTATAAGAAACGACCCGACAAATGTTGTGGGAGACAAGTTGGCCCCACCCTATCAATGGAACATAAGTAATCCTAATAAATGAATTAATAAATAACTGAATGATAGCATTCCAGAGAACTATAGAGCTTATTAATCGCGACATCTAGAGAACTCTAGAGATTATTACCATGAGTAGACTCTCGGGGCTCTTCTGGAAATATCCCTTTGATCCTTTCTCACGGCTCTTCGATCCTTTCTCTTCTATATAGTGCAATTGCCCGCAACATCTTAACGGTAGGCATTTCTGGTTTTCTGCATTTGGCATAATTGTATTTGCAGCATTGCCCTGCTTTCATCTGTTAACATCTGCAAATCTTTCAAAGGTAGGCCAAGTGCGTCTTCTGACTGACGTGGAATACTGTTGTGGGGTTTATAATACAAATAACAGGTCTTGTGGACCCATTTTCGCCAGTGAGGACGATGAGACAGATGCTTAACATGATGGACTGGCTTTTCTATGACGCTTTAATGTTACCGACTTCTTCGCGGGGAGTTTCCAGATATGACGCGTTGTCGGTTCGAACCCCGTGGGACATCATAGAAAACGAGAATGAACTCAAAATGAGGTTCGACATGCCGAGACTGTCAAAGGAGGATGTGAAAGTCTTTGTGGAGGACGGTAAAGGACACAGGGTATCATGGTCTTAGTGAGGAAGAAAAAAGGTCATCTCATTCAATTAGAAAGAGAAGACTCAAATAAACAATTCATTTGGTTTAAAATATCAGAAAATGGTAACACCATCAGAATTGCAGCATGTTATTTTGCCCCACAAGTTTCAAAAACTTACAAAACTAGGGGGCTTGACCACAAAAACCCCTTTGCAGCCTTAAAAAACCATATTGTAGTGTACTCTTAACTAAGTGAAGTCCTTATAGTGGGGTATTTCAATGCTAGGATAGCAAGTGAACAAGCTAGTATTCTTCACTATAAGGAAGACTGCAATCCCATTTGGCTTACATAAGAAAGAAATCATGAGTGGACAAGAGTTTAAAAGACAACAAAAGATGCAACCTTTTTGGGGAGAAACTGCTAACTCTATGTGGGGCATTTGAATTAGTCATTTGTAATGGGTTGGCTAAATGGGCGAATTCTGATAATTTCACGTGCAATACCTACAATGGAGCAAGTATAGTAGACTATGCAATTTGCTGGCATGGCTTGTGTGAAAAAATGGAAGAAGTTTTGATTGGTGAACAACTGTGGGAGTTGAAATATGATCGCAGACCGATCTATTTAAGTTTCACTTGGGTTGAACAGAAGCAACGTTGGACAAAAAATTAGTGCATTCAACAACCTCCTTCAAAGGGCATAATTCTTTTGACTCAAAAAAGTTGTAACACCTTCAAGATAACGCTAGAGAGGTTATTTAACAAGGAGAAAATTCCGTTCCAGGGCCTCCATAGTGTTGAGCTAACAAAGTTAATTCAAAGCGCACTAACAGATGCAAAAGAGAAAAAACAGGAAATCTGAAACACATTGTTTTCCAGTTAATGCTTGGTTTGATGAGATACGCAAAACAACAAATAAGACTTTGAGAAAGTCAATCTAGAAAGAAATAAACATAAAAGATTACAAGAAAATTGTAAGAAATAAAAACGATGATTTCATGGCCTTAAGGAGGGAGGAACTAATTTTCTTGGGGAAAAATAACCCCAAGTTATTTTGGAAGGAACTTCAAACAAGAAAGAAAAAAACTGAAAATAATATCATAGCTTATCAATGGTTCGAGTATGCAGAGCGACTTTATGAGCATGATCCTAAGGTTGACCCCCCTCCCTTGGTCAACACTACTACTAAGCTCTTCATTGTGCCATAGGTTATTGTTAGCCTCGTGGATGTTAAAATAATTTCTTCTTCTTCTTCTTCTTCTACACTGCAAGTGAAATCAATTTAAGATGGAATAGACTCAAGCAGATCACAAAACATTAAAACGACGAGATCACAGAACATTGAAACCAAGAGAAAACGAAAAAGAGGAATTGTGAGATGTGACAGATACATGGCATGGTTTAAAAGGCTGCAGATAGAGGATGAAAGGCTGATAAGAACTATCCCTTAAAAAATTGCCAAAAGCGTAACTATGCATTTTAACTATATTTGATAGGTAAATTACTTTTTCTTTTGTATGTGGACAATAGATATGAATTTTTAATTGTGTTTGATAGGTAAATCACCTTGTAACTAACGATTTTAGCATCAAATTCCATGTTTTCTCACAACTCATTAAGTGAGTGACAAAATAGATTTTTCTAATTCTCATTAACCACCCTGCCATTTTCATTAACCACCACACCATGCTAAATCCAAGAACACGGAAAATATTAGATTATCATGAAAAATATTTTGTAGATTCATCCTTTTAAACTTGTTTATCAATTGAGAATGAAATTTTGCAAACTCACGCTTTTTATGTTTAATTTCAATGTTTATTTAAAATTTTGCAAACTCATCCTTTCATGTTTATTTTTACCGACATGTTTAAGTGCACCAAGTTTCAAGTCCAACCAAAGTAAAACTTATGTTCATGGACTAAGAACCCCCAAAACGTGAGGGTATTATGGTACAAATTTGTTGCTCAGGAGTCTTGTGATGATAATCTTTTGTTTTTTTTTGGACAAATTGGGTACCAAAAATTGTTGTAGTAGAGATAACATCACTCTTTAAACATACATAGTATCTTCATGTTTCAGGGGAACATGGACATAGAATAGTACATATAATCGACATTCTCTTTTAAAAAGGATGGAAGAGAAATATCCAACCCTTCACCTTCCATAACTTAGTCTTACTACTTCCTCAATACACGACTAAATTCTAACAAATTGCTTGCATAAAAAATGTAGAAATAGAATGTATACTTATCTTTTCTGTAGTGCTCTGCCTCAACTAAAGATATTGGGGTCTAGAGTTTGCTAGTTACTTAGAAAAATGTTTGATTCTTCCTCTTTCTCACTACATTCTGGGCTTGATTTTCTTCCCCTTGTTAATGGGGGTGAGGGATGCAAGTCTTTCTTTAGAACTTATGCAAAGGATGGAGAATTAGAGACCTCAAAGATCTTTTCATCTCCCATGGATAACTCCTCATTCTCCTTTTCTTCTTTTGACATCTTGATCTAGATTGGACCATTATATTATTTTTCATCTATCTTGATACTCTTAGAGTGGGAACAATTGAAGGAATCAACTTGCAAGGTCATTTTAATCGCAAGTTCCATGTAGTATACCTAAGGAGGTAATATGGGGTACCTATGGAGGTACCCAATGGAAATGTGGTTATGTATTATTAGTGGAGACCATTCAATGTAAGGTGGAATAGGTCCACTATATTATTAGTCCCTGCCAAAGGCTTGGGACTATAGTGATGAGTTTCCCTTTGACTCTGTATTAGTTTATTTTTGACTTTAGATTTTTGTTTTATATCCAATGTGTAACATAAGAAATCAATATATATATATATTTTTTAATAATAAAATAATATATTTTTCTAAAATTTAATTGGCTAATATGTTTGATGTGTTATTGTAGGCTTCACGTCTTTCAATGTAAACACAATTAATAGATTTGACAATTTCACACAACAGAGCAGAGAGGGAAGGGCCAATTGTACTATGGTCATAACAGTACACAATGGCAGAAGTAGTATGGAACGACATCAATCTATCCTCGGGCCTCGAATCAACTGGGCAATTAATAAATTGGAGCTCCACGACAGCCAACGGAATGAGAATGGCAGCTAGCCTGACAGTATGCCTGCAGTTGCTGTTCGCGATGGCCGCTTCCAGATCGCGTTGCAGGCGGAGGGGGCATATTTCGTTTACATTGTGGACGACGACATCATTCCCGGCAAGAGAGTATTAGATATATTTTCGCATTCCGCCTGAATGGAGAAGTATCAGAACACTGTCCTCGGGAGCATTGGTCGCATTCATCCTTTCTGCCAGAAGGATTTCAGCTTTCCCAGTTACTAGAAAATTGATTCCAAACAAGTCGGATTGTACCTGCCTGATCCCACTTATAATATCACCGTGGATCATGTCCTTCAAGTCGATTTTCTCTCCAACTCCCGGTTTATGTCAGCTGACCTTGTCAAAACTCTATTTATTGAAAATCCCTTCGTGTTTTCCGCTGGTGAGGATATGCATCTCAGGTAATGTGCTCTTCGTTCCCACATTTTTTAGCTTACCACATATATTGCATTTGTGAAACTTTTTTAGACCTATTGCATTTTGAATGAATTTCCTCTCCCTGGTTTATTGTAAGCAGACAACTGCCATTATTATTTAATCCAATCCAATCCCTACTCATCTATGTTGTAGGAAAATCTCCTTGCGGACAGGTAGATTGCCTCAAAGATCTAGACCCTAAACTCTAAGACAGAAAGTGCTTAACGTGGACACTGACTTCCTTTCAAATCTATACAAACTAATACATGAGAAGGAAGGAGAATAAAAGTACCTCTTTATCGACGTTTGTCCCTACACACTCCGAGTCGAGCTCCAAACTCTCTCTCCTCGATGAGTCCTGTAGACAAACAAAGTACGACCACTTCCTACTCTATTTATATTAGCTTGAAAACAAATATATCTATCAATGATAAGTTCATGTAAAATCAGACACAAACTAGAAAGAAACAGGCCAAGCGTGTCATATTAATGAGAATAACGACAACATTACTTACAATCGTAGATGCGAATGCGACAGCTTTGTCAAGTCCCCTTTGTCTAACCCTTTCTCGAAAGATCCATGACCTGGATGATAGCAGCTTCACTGATCACTCTCCTTCAACTGACTATGTGTTTCCTATGAGATCATAGGTTTCATGCTAGCGATTCTTCCCCCTTTTCACCATCATAGAGCCTGCTTATATAGGTTAAGAGAGACTTAACCTCTTGAGGTATCTTTAGGGTAGGTTGAGGAATTCCCTCCCTAGATCAAGGATCTTCTGATTGAACCAAGAATTCAAATGCAACTTCCTTCCAAACTTGAAGGATCCTTCCCTTATTCTCCTTAACGGGCCAACCACTGCCCAGATTAGACAACTCTCCCTCAAAAGGGACATCAGGGCACTGTAGTGCTCCCTAGGAAGCTTTAGGGGAGCGCCAGCGCTCCAAGGATGGATAACGCTCCTTCAGAGGGGCAGTTGAGCGCTATAATGCTACCTAAGACCTTATAGGGGAGCGCCAACACTCCTAAGGCTGATACAGAGGAGCTCTCACCTTCAAAACCTTTGTTTAAGAGCTCCTTTGAGGTGATAAGAGTTCCTTGACTTCACTTAATCATTCTCCCTCCTCCAAATCAAATGTCTGAGGTATTCTAAATGTCTCCTTGGTGTCGTCATCATGGCAGTATGCTTTTTTTGATGTTTACGACACTTGTGGATGACATGCGACACTTGCGACAGTTGAGAGGAACATGCGACACTTATGACACTTATCGAAGTGAGCAATTTTGAGGTGTAACAGATTGCCCCCCAAAGTATGAAGTTAGAAGATGCAAACTAATAACTAAAATGCTTTGTAGACGTTCAAGAAAGGGTATAGACTCGGAGAACCTGACAGAAGATACACACAAACATCCAACAAATATCATGACATATTTCAAAACCCAAGGCAACCACACCTATGCTTGGGTGATCAAGACTTGTAAGATATGGCTGCCATAAAATACACTGCGGATCCATAATTGTGTTGATAAAAAGGTATATCCACCGGGGATACAATGTGGATCTATACTTTGACAATCTAGACTGATCGTAGCCACGAAGAATACACAGTGGATCTACGAGATGACAAGACATAGCCACGACAAATACAAAGTGGATCTATGTAACAATATATGCATCATTTGTCCAAGAGAAACTCCTTCGCAACCTGGGAAAAGTATATATCAAAGTGATCACTCAACCCAGGGTCTTCTTACTGATCCCAATGTGGTACGATTATAACCATGTGAATAGATGTCTTGATGTCGAACATGGCAGAAACCACTTGATTACCGGTCAATGGTGTGAACCGTTAACAAGTGCGAGGGACATCACCATTAATGTCAATGATTCCCAAGGTACCCTAGTACATTCCAACGAATGTGAATGGATGAGCTAGAGTCGAACATCCGTGGAATCATTCGATCAGAGGTCAATGATGTAAACCTACTGTTGAATGTGAGGAGGCCTACCATTGAGGCATGCAGGTCCCAAAGTACTAACTGGTTTCTACGCCTCATTCCCGGATAATGTGTTGAGGTCGACAGGAATAAGCTCGTCGAAGGAGGGCCTTGATGTATCCCCCATCAACGACACGAAACAGACATA
>SNQJ01S0175231.1:3209-20132 GCA_010110895.2 Picea sitchensis | reverse complement strand
TTGTTACAACCTTTACCCATTCCTGAGTGGAAATGGGAAGTGGTGACAATGGATTTCATCATCGGATTGCCCAGAACCGGAAAACAACATGATTCAATCATGGTGGTGGTGAATAAGCTTACGAAAGATACCCATTTCATTTCATTAAAGAATAATCCTAAGGCAATGGATGTTTCTGACGTCTTTATGAAGTAAGTGGCACGATTGCACGAAATTCCCAAGACAATTGTGTCTGACAGAGACCCAAAATTTACTTCAAATTTCTAGAAGGGGTTGTTTAAAGGATTTGGAATGAATCTGAATTTTATCATAGCTTATCATCCTGAGTCTGATGGACAGACAGAGAGGGTGAACAGAGTAATAGAACACACGCTAAGGATTTATGTGATGGACAAACCATCGAAATGGGAAGACTACCTGCACTTGGTAGAATTCACCTACAATAATGGGTATCAAGCATCGTTGAAGATTATCCCATTTGAAGCACTTTATGGCAGAAAGTGAAATACTCCAGAAAGCTGGGATAATCCAGCTGATAGGGTAGTGGTTGGGCTAGAGTTGCTCAAGGAAATGGAAGAAAAGATGCTAAAAATTAAGCAAAATTTGAAAGTTGCCCAAGACAGGCAGAAAAGTTACGCTGATATGAACAAAACCCACAGAGAGTTTAAAGTGGGTGACCATGTGTTCCTAAAAGTAAAATCCAATAGAATTTCCCTGAAGCTGGGAAAATATGCCAAGTCGGCATCCAGATTTTTTGGGCCATTTGAAATCCTAGAAAGGATTGAGCCAATTGCATATATGCTTGCATTACCTGCATCCACGAGTGTACATAATGTGTTTCATGTTTCATTTCTTAAGAAATATATACCTGATGCTAATCATGTAATTGATTGGAATGGGATTCAGGTGGAGCAAGAAGGTGTCCTGCAAGTGCATCCTGTGCGCATATTGGACTAAAAAAGAAAACAACTCTGGAATCAATCCATAGGGCTTGTAAAGGTCTAGTGGACCTGGTACGATCCTAAGGAAGCGACATGGGAGCATGAAGATGCTATGCGGGAAGAATACCCGCATATTTTTTAATATTTTGAAAAATCTTATTGATGTTGTGTGAAAGTTGCACTGAGGATAGTGAAAAAATAAGGGGAGGGGATTGTAATATCCCCAAGGACGAGCCCTGTTGTAATCATGTTTATGAATTGTAAATCATGTTTTGTAGGCTGGTGAGATGATTATTGATAATATGGTAGGCTGATGTGGTTATTAGGCCAGAGTGTCTAAGTATTAAGGCCAGGAGCATGTTTTTGTATATGTATTATGTAGAACATTAATAAAATTATAAACATTGTTGCATGTAGACCGACCACGAAGAAAGAGTGATGGGGGACTAAGCTTCCATGGAGTGGGTAAGGGAAAAGGGGATGAAAGGTTGGAAAGATAGGCTAAGTGTTGAGCCTAGGGGCTAAGCTTGGGGGCTTAAGTCCTTGGGAATAATAATTTATTATTATTCCAAAAGCTATGTGACAAATACTGCTTTTATCATAAGTTCCTGGAAGGGGAAATGTGGGAAAAAGGGAACACGGGTTGATGGAGTGCATGCAGCCTCATGGGCGACATATGTCGGCCCTGGCACATGCAATTTAACCCAAATATTGAGTCGTGGATGGGGTTCATCCTCCATTTCATTGTCGGCTATCTGAAACATGATTTTTGTATGACCTCTGTATGCTTCACACAGCTTTGAGACCCGAATCCTGCGATGCTTCTTGAGAAACCAGTACCCCCGTTGTCTGAAATATTGAGTCTGTGTGTGACCTCTGTGTGGATTTATTTTCATGCCCTCTGAAAACCAGTGGCAAACCTGTGGATTGAGCCATGTCACCTGTGTATCCTGTAAGCTAGTTGATTCGCTCTTGCAGAATTGAGTCGTACCTAAAATGTGCATTTTGTCTTCCGTATATGCGCATATACAGAAGCTCTCTTCTGTATATAGAGCTTCAATATATGCGCATTTTGTCTTCCATAAATGTGCATATACAGAAGCCAATATGCACATATACGGAAGATCTCTTCCATATATGCGCATTTTGGCTTCCGTATATGTGCATTTTTTCCTTTCATAAATGCGCATATACGAAAGAGAGATTTCGTATATGCGCATTTTAGCTTCTGTATATGCGCATTTACGGAAGCCAAAATGCGCATATACGGAAGATCTCTTCCATATATAGAGTTTACGTATATGCAGATTTTGGATTCCTTAAATGCACATATATAGAATCCAAAATGCACGTATACAGAATCTCTCTTCCGTATATGCACATTTACGGAAGCCAAAATGTGCATTTCTCTCTTCCGTATATGCACATTTTGGCTTCCGTAAATGCGCATATACAAAAGCCAAAATGCACATATACAAAATCTCTATTCCATATATGCGCATTTTGTCTTCCGTATATGCGCATTTACGGAAGACAAAAATGTGCATTTACGGAAGACAATGTCTGTATATGTGTATTTTGACTTCTGTATATGCACATTTACAAAAGCCAAAATGCGCATATACGGAAGACAAAATTCATGGGGGTATTTTAAGAGGAATAGTTGAGTATGCTAGGGGAGAGATTCAGAAGAGGAGGCAGTGAGGACTTTTGTTAAAGGGTCTATGCTAAAGGGGTTCTGTCAGGGAGTTTTGACAATGTTGTGAATGCTTAAGAGGAGCGACAAATAACAGTGTAAAGTAGCATAGAGAAAAATACTAAGACAAGCTAGGCATGTACACTCAAAGGAGTCATGTAATGCCTAAAATTATCCTCTTGAATTCCATAGCGTGTCATGAACCTTTTGGATGCCAATTTGAGTGACATGCATGCCATTAATAAACTTGTGTAATTGGGCTTGAATCTGCCATGTCTGAGGATTAAGTGTCATTTTATTAATACACCACTATTGTTATGGGAAAATTCCCCTACGGACAAGTGAATATCCCCTTGGACTCTAGGCCCCTATACCAATACAAAAAAGTGAAAATGGACACTAACATTCCTTTGAATCTAACTAACTAATCGAAAAGAGAAGGAGAAGGAAGAAAGTTTGATGCACCTTATTCCGATGTTTGTCCTCGTTACTCCAACTTGAGCTTGATCTTCGAGCTCCTTAGCATTATTTGACACCTGCAATGCAATGGAAAACAAGACAAAGAACTCCTACTATACTCTATAAGATTAGTCCAATCAAATCCATCTATAAGAAAAACATATGTAAAGAGACATAGATTAGAAGGAAATAGGCTAAGCAATATATTAATGAGAACTATTAAAGAAATACTTACAAACTGTAGATGTAGTTACAACAACTTGCCCAAGTCCACCTCGTCCAACCCTTTCAAAAACCTCCCGAAATCATAGGTTTTATATCCTAAACCTTTCTCCCAAGACCATAGGTTTGATACCTCAAATCTCCACACGCTTCTCCATGGAAAACTCTCATTATATAGGATTTGGAGGCTTAACCACCATGGAGAGGATCACTCATCAGATCCACTAAAAAGGGATCTGAAAGATATTTAGGGAGAAAATATATCTTAAGGATTTTAGGGAGGAAATATCTCTCAAGGATTTTTAGGAGGACATATTTCAACCATCGATGAGATCCTCCACCTTTCCTAAAAAATAGGAAACCAAATGTGAGGTGGATTCTCACACTTCATTAATTTCTTTTTCATGAATATTAATAATAATTCATGTGCACTTGGTATTTTGTCATTCATGTAATATATCCCTCCTCCACATTAAATAGGGATTGTAACATAGGTTATTCCATGGTGTCAAGGTGTATGAGACACTTATATGACACTTATGACACTTAGGGCGAGGTACCTAGGTGTGCAATTTTCATGTGTAACAACTATGATACTACATGTGTTGACCTGAAGGTTTTTGTATAATGTAATGGCGACTTTGATTATTATTTGAAGAAGGTGGTACTATGTATTTGAAATTGTTTTTTTGAAACTAATGAATGTATGATCGTTCTTCTTATAATTCAATATTTTGGGCCTACACCATTCCTTCTACATCATTTTGGTATCAGAGAAACCATGATAAATATATGTGCAAGTGTGTACATGTAGCAACCATGGATTAGCATTCCTTGAAGTCAATCCAAATCTATATCTATAACAATATAAGGTATCGTTATAACCCTAAATTGCACCATACCTGCTTACCTGACATCAGGCCATCTCAGATCCCTTCTTTGCCAAAGCACTGCTGAACAACTCTTTAAAAATCCTCTTTTATAAGGGCCCACGTGCCCTACTCCATTACTGCACGTGTGTACACACTAGATGACCTAAAACAGCCCGCGTGGACCGACAAAAGCATGAAAAAAGGAAAGTTGTCGATGGAACACACAGCTCTGGGTGAGTTAACTAAAACTCTCGGCCATGCATGGCCGAGGGTTCGTCAAAATACCTAGCTTCTTCTAGCCTATAAAAGAAGGGCTAGGGGTCCCATTTGGAAAAGGAAAAATATAGCAAAGAAACTTTGCCCATTTCCATATTCCCATTGTCCCAACCCTTTATCCATCCTTATTCCAGAAGAGAGAGAAAGAAAATAAGTTGGAGGAAAGTTGAAGAGGAGCCCAGGATCAGGTTCGCAGAATGGTGGCTGGTCTCGAATTTTTGTAAGTTGACTGATTCAAAGTAATAAAGAAAATGTTTTTCCCGTCCCAATTCATGAGTTATTCATTATTTGTTAAGTACATGTTTGAATTTCTAACCTGTTAGTCTGTAAGTAAGATGCATGTGTAGTTGTTGCTTGTCTTGTATGAAGGTCAGCATTGGAAAGGAGAACTGCGAACAAGTGATCAAGTGTGACAAGGGATCGACATCAAACGCCTGGAACGAGGTAGGTTGTTCTAGCCATGTTTTACTGAAAAGAAATAGGATTTAAGTCTGGGGACGAAGATAGAAAGTAGTTTTTCTCTTGCTCATATCTACATGCAAAGCATAACCCTATTTGCTAGTCCGTAAGGATATTTTCCTCACAACAGAATTGGCGACCGTACTGGGGAAGTCTCTAGGGTTCCTGGAATTTTATGTTTTGGGTAGTTTTTAGAAAAAGTCTGGTTTTTCTTGCTGTTTTTTTTTTAGTTTCTGTAAAGTCTGAGCTAGCAGAGAGTCTGGTTTTCCATACCATCTTTCTCTAATTTGCTTGACTGTGTTTTTTTGGGACCCATGGAGGTACACGCGGCCTGCATAAGGTCTGCACGCGTGTACCCGTACCCTACTCTCTTACAACCCGCGTGTGAATGCTAGCTGAAGAAGTAGCAGTAGCGTGTAAAGAATTTTTGAGGCAGTCATCCTCTTCCCTGTCAGAATCAGACATTCTCAGGGGTTTTCTGGAATTCTGTTTGAGTCTTGGTTATTTGCAGTGTTATCTCAGATTGTTTTGCTTTATGATTTTTTCTTACATTATTTGCTTTTTCTGTTAAAAAGAGTGTCCAAGCCTTCAAGGGATCCTGGTTATCAATATCAGTGGTCTCTTCCTAGTTTTGGGTTGTCTGTTTTCATTTTTTCTCAGAGTTTACATATACACATGGCCTATACAAGGTCAGCCCATGTGTACATGCCCTCTGGATCTATAAAGCTCGTGTTCACACACTTATTGTTGGGTTATCAGTAGCGTGCTTGGGCAGGATAGTTTTTATTGGGGGTAAGGCAATCATCCTTTCCCTTGATGAGAGTTATACTTAATAGGTATTTGAACCTCTATCTTAGCAGTCAGTAACTTAGGATTAATCTTAGCCTTAGCTTGTTTTTTCTCATTTTAAAAAGATGTCATCAAAAATAAAAAAATTTAGGGTTTTTAGACAAGAGTGAGAGTCATTTTTTTTTAAATTGCTAGTGTGTGATTTTTTGACGTGATTCTTTGCGATCTGCGATTAGGCCAGAATTATTTTTTCTTGGTTTCTGCTTGTTGGTATTTTTCCTTTTGCCTTTATCAAGCATTTAAATAAAATAAAATAATCTCTTTTCATTTTCTTATTTGGTTGAAGAGTGTGTTTCTGCATTATTAGCCAGGGAAAAGTCGTTTATTTCATAAGTTTTTGCAGTTTACTTAGATCATAAGTAGCTTTTAGTCAAGTGAAATTTCTTTTGAGTTTGTTGTCCAAAATCTTAGAAAATTAAAAAAAAGACAATATTTACTTAGATCATAAGTAGCTTTTAGTCAAGTGAAATTTCTTTTGAGTTTGCTATCCAAAATCTTAGAAAATTTAAAAAAAGACAATATTTTGAAAAGTTGTTGAAATTTTGCATTAAGTAAAAGTTTTTGTTTCTAGCTTTTTTATTCATTTTTTCTTTCATATTTTACACATCATCAGTTTCACTTTCATACCCCTTGACATAAGACAAATCCATAAAATTAACGCTAAATATAAAATTTATTAGACTTTTATGTTTGTAGGGTTAACCAACTAGTTCAGGATTAGGTTGGAGAGGAAATTCTTCAAGACCATTTAAAATCAAACATTGGAGTCTGAGTTAGGGAGTGTCTAAGTCCAGTATCGTGAAATTTATCTGGGAACCCCCCTCTAACACATGGGATAAACACGAGGTCGCATGCGGAAAGGTAGCGGAGATAACCCCTCCAAAGCTGGACCAATCGTAGTGGAGAACACATATAGAGGGCTTGTTTTGGGATTTCGTCGATTACATTTTCCACAGGGCTTCGTGGGTCTCGAATCCGTTCAAGGTCCTCAGTTGTCTTCTAGACCACTTTCTTTTGATACCCTTGACAGGTTTCGGGCTCGATACCCTGCTCATTGTGGTCTACCCAACCTTCTACTATACCTGCCTAATGACTGTTCGTGCGCTGACAACCTAGTTGCCTATATTTTTTAGGGACATACACAGGTGACTGCTGGGGTATACCACGGTACCTAGGATAGACATCGGGCCACGCTTTGCAGAGTATACCTGAAGGGTTCTTCCATGTTCGAGTTGCACTTGCACTAGTAAGTTGCTCTATTGTTGGTTGTTGTAATTGTTCTTCCAATTAATTTAGTGTTTTCCTCTCTTATCTTCTAGGGAATTTTTTTTAGTGTGTGTTAATTTTGAATGTTTAGACTACCCTAGAGCGTCTTTGATATTCTCACACAGTGGAGGATCATGAGCTCCGCCATTCACAAAGGCTTCTTGGCCTGCCGTCGGTTACACTGGAGCCACCCCCGCCACCATTAAGGTGAAAGCTATACCAACAAGGGTCTTTTGAAGTGACCGGGTTACAAGCAATTGTGCCCGACCAACATCCAGAGGAATCAACCGTTTTGGACCTTCAAGCAACCGCTCTTGGCCCGGTTGAAACCCAAACCACTGTTTTCTTGGCACCTTTCATCGTACCAATTCAATTTTACGAGCGCCAGACAGTGTTGCACATAACAATGGAAACAAATGTTGTTACTCCTTCCGGAAATTCTTCAATTCCCACTATGGTTGTCACCACAGGAGAGTTTTCACCTCCTAACCCACCGTCATCACTCTGAGCCACCATGGGCTCAACCGCTTTTACATCGCACAGTGGTCCGATCCCGTCTTCGGTGGTAGCCACAACCCCTTTCACACCAAGTGTGACAGGCCCTCCATTCTCATACGGGATGCCTAGTTCAGGTACAAGTCCTGTACTTTCTTACTCCACTTTACAGACTCTAGGTCTGGGGGTAGGGAGCTCTAGCACTCCTCTACAAGGTCACATGGGAGGCACTCCTGCTCCTTTTAATGCTTTTCTTTATAGAGGAGGTCATATCCCTCCTTTGTCCCCTTCACTCGGTGGCTCGCATTAGCAATCTGTCGGGAAACCTCCATACCATAGTTTATTTGGAGCGGGGAGTCAAGGACCACCTTCGCATAGTATTATAGTAGGTTCGACACCATTTTCTTTGGTCGGAACGTTTGGCAACAACGCCTTCTCATCAGCCGCTTTCCCGACTGGGGGCAATCCTAGTTTCGGACAATCTACTCCTATGAAGGGTACTATTCCTACACAAGGGGAAAACCTAGGAACTTCTTCCATAGCAGGACCTTGGAATTTAGGGTAGGGATTCGTTCTCTCGTCCGAAATGCTGATTTGGGGTAATTCTTTCCACAATCAATGGAACCCCGGACAAACTAGTATGCCCATCCACACGGGACCACCATGGGGCAATCCTTCCCAAAGTCCTTCGAATATAATGCATTCCCAGCCATCTATGTCCTATTTGGGAAATCAGTAGATGATGTCTCCACATATGCAAAATCCATACGCTGTCCAGGGCCATGGTTTCTACCAAAATCCAGGCTAGCAGCCAAACTTTTCAAGGCAACCTGGTGCCAGTCAAACTCCAGGCCCCTTTTTCCCAGGTTATCACCAACAACCCAAACTACCCTTCCTGGCAACTTTGCACTTGCCTGATTTGACAAGGTTGTTGAATGACCCCATTTTTCACAATCCGCATTGGCCTCCTATGACGACGAAGTTGCCTTCGGACATTTCAAAGTTTGAAACCAAGCCTAATGAAGATCTAGGAGATCATGTGACTACCTTCCATCTTTGGTTCTTATCTAACTCATTGAAATATGGCTCCGTACAGTTGTGATTGTTTCAACGTACTCTCATTGAGAGTGCCGTGAAATGGTACATTGAGCTCGATCGCTCAAGATACTCTTCCTTCAGTGACCTAGCAATGGCTTTCCTAAACCATTTTTAGTTACCTGTGAGATACGATGCTGGCACAGAGCTGCTGGCCAATTTCGAGCAGACAATAGCGAACCATATCTCTGATCACATCCGAGAATGGAGACGTCGGAAGAATCTCATTAAGGTGCCCGTCCCACCAGCATTCCTGCTTGAGTGGTTCCTTAAGTCTTTGGTCCCACAATTATCCAAAGACGTCACAACGTCGGGTGTATTCTCCGAAGAAGATGCCATCATGAGAGATCAACACGTTGAGCTCATATATTCTCAGTCCGGTTTATTATACAACATCTTACCAGATGTGCCACACTCAATACTGGATAAAACTAGACAAAGAGCTAGACCACATGCCGATGGTATTGTTGGTTTAGCACACACAAAGCCCGCTGAGCAATTGACGAAGCAGTTGCAGCAGTTATCTATACAACACACAGTGGCCAGCCAAACTACTACTTTGGTTGCTCCCCCTACCCAAACATTGGAAGTACACACAGTTCAATCGACTAACCCAAAGGCCACCCAATAGCTATAAGGAAAGAAAAAACAACGAAAGAAGGGTAAGGGAGATAAAAAACCTACCGATAATGCTGGTGGGGACAACACTGAAAAATATAAGGTGAGGTATCCATGCAACTTGTGCGTGGAAGACCACCCGACCCATCTATGTCCTCGACTTACAGAGGCCCAAAAATTTGTCATGCAACAACAGCAATCGGTGTTGACCAATCCATTTCAACATGGGAAAAATATAACTCAAACCTCTGCAATCACAGAAGGGGGTAGCCAAGAACCCTGTCCGCCTCCAAACAACCCCACATCCGCGAACGTATATATGGTTAGGGGTGATGCTTTTATATCGACTAGAGTGCACGAATATAGTAAACCAAGCACTTCTGAGAAGGGTAAAGAAGCTGACCTCCCATCTCTTCCTCTACAGATTGAGAGGACGTTGGGAGAAACAATGACACCTATTCCCAAAGGTGCATTTAAAAAAGCTTCTCATAACCCAAACACAACGGCTACCCAGAACTACTCTGTGGTGGAGGATTTATCACAAACCCCTTGTGCGATGTCTACTTTGGAGGTCCTCCAAAGCTTCCCTTTCCATAGGAAAGCCTTGTTAACCACTTTAGGATCTACAGAGACTTGTAATCCGGGTACAATTATGTTGGATACAACTGAATTAAAACCTCGTTTGCCTTACCACGTAGCATTTCAAATAGTAGTGGCTTATCCCATGAAAATTTGTACTCGGAATATCTTCCACATTGTGGTTGATGAGGGCGCCTCGACATGTGTTATGTAATTGGCATGTTGGAAGGTCGTTGGCCAGCCCGTTTTTTCTCCGTCACCTACTCTCCTCACTACTTTCGACAAACGTTCGTTCCGACCACATGGTATCGTTCCTTCTTTCCCCATGCAGTTAGAAGGGAATACTATGTGTGTCGAAGTAGAGGTAGTCGATGCTCCCCTCGACTATAACCTCTTGTTAGGAAGGAGTTGGACTTATGTCATGCAAGCTGTGGTTGCTACAGTTTTTCGAGTCTTGTTGTTTCCACACAAAGGCCGGATAGTGACCATCGATCAATTGTCCTTCTCTAGACATGACCCTACTTTGGGGGAATCCACAGTACACATGATCGATAATCCTCAACCAGGTGTTGTCAACGTAGGGGTTGGTTTGTGCCCATCTTTGATGGGTACCTTCGATTACCTACCCCCTCAAGGTGATATCAGGTTTATATCCAATCACCATAAGGTTGGGATTTTTCAAGTTTCGTCGTTCCGCACGACTTACTTCGACGATCTATGGACACTTCCTTCCCCATCGGCCACGATGGATGGGACAGGACACTCGAGCATGTCCATGCCCTTATCCACAGCTGAAGTAGTGTACTCTTTAGTCCAGAAAACTTCATCCCACATTGATCCAGCTCCTGCACCAGAGTTAGATCCACTTCTAGAGCCTGTTTGGGCTCAGGGTTCTCTCACTCACACCGATTCATTGGACTTAATCTTGCCCTCTGATGAAGCAATAATTGAAGCAATGACTAGTCCGGATAAACCCTGGGAAGATCTTCATCACAGATCATACTTCCTCCCAGAGTTAAGCCGAATTGAAGCGAGAGAATTCACCGTGACCATGATGGGAGAGCGGTCTTGTCCTATTAATCCCTTAGCTACACACGAGGTTTATGCTGAGGGTAATATGGAAACTATTGCTGAAACCTTACTGATCAGTATCTCCCAAAACCCTAGCGTCGTGGAGAATTTCTTCGTCAGAACGAGCTGCTCCCCCGAAGAGATTCAAATCTACATAGATCTTTTCAAAGAATTTCGTGACGTTTTTTCCTGGTCTTACGAGGAAATGCCAGGCATTGATCCAAGAATCATTGAACATGAAATCACCACGTATCCTGATTCCAAGCTGGTTCGGCAGAAGCTTCGTCCAACTAATCCTAAGAAAGCAGCAGCCATTAAGGTTGAGGTTGAGAAATTGCTAAAAGATGGGTTTGTATATCCTATCCATTTGACCCAATGGGTGTCAAACCCCGTGCCGGTCAATAAAAAATAAGGCACGATTCGTGTATGTACCGACTTCCGTGATTTCAATAAGGCATGTCCCAAAGATAATTTTCCCACACCATTCATCGACCAGATCATTGATGAATGTGCGGGTTGCAAATTTTTTTCTTTCATGGATGATTTTTCAGGATATAACCAAATTCAAATCAAACCCGAAGACCAACACAAAACGACATTCATCTGCCCGTGGGGTACTTTCGCATATCGTAAAATGCCTTTTGGTCTCAAAAATCCTAGTGCCACCTTTTAGCTGGCCATGTCTTTTTATTTTCATGACCTCAAGCATATAGTCGAGGCTTATCTAGATGATTTAGCATCATGATCTCGCAAGAGAACGGATCATCCCACACACCTCCGACTTATATTCGAACGTTGTCGCTACTTTCGGATTCACTTGAATCCAAACAAGTGCAGCTTCTGTGTAACGACAGGACGATTGTTAGGTTTCATAGTATGCACAACAGGGATCATGCTCGATCCTCTCAAGGTTGAGGCCATAATTCAATTGTCCCCCCCACGCACAATCCTTCAACTTCAGAGTCTACAAGGCAAGGTGAACTTTTTACGACGCTTCATCGCCAACTATGCTGAAATCACCAAGGGCTTTATGCTCTTACTGAAGAAAGACGTTCCCTTTTACTAGGATGATGCGGCTCAACGCTCTTTTGATGCATTGAAACATGCCCTCACAACTGTACCTCTGCTCCGGCCACCTAACTATAACAAATATTTCTTATTATATATGGTTGCAGCAGAGTCAACCATTGGCATGGTTTTAGTTCAGGAAGATGACTTGTTCTTAGAATACGTGATCTATTACCTGAGCCGAGGCCTCATAGGATTGGAACTTAATTATTCTCACATAAAAAAACTCGCGTTCGCAGCAGTTCATGCTGTTCAACGGTTCCGTCATTATGTTCTGTTTCGCAAGACCACCATCGTTGCTATCGTGAATCCATTCCAGTACATGTTGACACGATGGGTAATAAGTGGAAAAATTAGTAAATGGATAGTCATCCTCCAAGAGTTTGACTTAGACTTTGTCTCAGCAAAGTCCAAAAAGTCACTGGTCTTCACAGAACTCATTTCGTAACTTCCGGTTGAGTCAGGTGACGTTGTGCCTGAAGAATTTCCTATCCGGGGAGATATGTTTTTGATCACATCTTCAGATCCCTCGTATGGAGATATACTTATCTATCTCCAGAATTTGAAGTTCCCCACCACTGCTTCTCGCGATGAGCATCGACGTATACGCCATCAGGCTAAGAATTATCTCATCATCGAAGATACATTATATCGGAGAGGTGTAGACTGCATCCTATGCCAATGTCTCACTCATGAGGAAGCAATTATCGTGCTTAACGATTGCCATACCGAAGCTTGTGGCAGTCATTTTCCTGGGTTGGAAACAACCCAAAAGATTCTACGAGAAGGTTACTTTTGGCTGACACTTATCAAAGATTGTATCAAATCGGTCAAGAAGTACCATCTGTGCCAAATCTTCTTTCGGAAGATGAGGGCACATCCCGCTCCCATGTTTCCTGTCATCACAGTTGGTCCCTTCACCAAGTGGGGGATTGATTACACTACTTGCAACCCTCCTTCAGCAAGGGGGCACTACTATATCATCGTAGTTGTAGACTACTTCACAAAGTGGGTTAAAGCTATGCCAACATTTAAAAATGATGGAGAGATTGCAGCTCTCTTTTTATTCAACCAGATCATAGCAAGGTTCAGCGTCCCAAGGGAGATTGTCAATGACCATGGAAGTCACTTTCAGAACCATATGATGACCAAATTAACATCAAAGCTTGGGTTACAGAAAGAACATTCATCACCCTACTACCCCCAAGCCAATGGGCAGGTGGAAGCTATAAACAAAACTCTTAAGACTATTATACAACGCACTATCAACTCAGGCAAGTCAAATTGGCATTTGATGTTATACTCGGCATTATGGGCCTACTGAACATCTGTTAAGACTGCAACCGGATTCTCACCTTTTCAACTCGTTTATGGGATGGAGGCAGTCTTGCCCATCGAATGTTAGATCCTGTCTCTAAAGTTGGCAGTACAACTATTGCTAGACACTTCTCCACTCAAAGAATAGTTAGTATACCTAGAACAGCTCAATGAGGAGTGTCGTGATGTGGCCCTGGCCAATGAGGCTCACAAACATAAGGTCAAGTGTCAATATGATAGGTCTGTTTGTCCTCAGATTTTTTCTGAAGGCGACCTTATCCTGTTCTACGACCAAGATAAGGACCCCCTAGGGGCAAGAAAATTCAAACCCATGTGGTTCGGACCTTTCATCATAAAAGAGGTGTTAAAAAGGGCGCTTATCGTCTGGTTGATTTCGAAGGGAATGCTTTGGCGGAGCCTAGAAACGAGCTCTACCTCAAGAAGTATTACTCATAGGTAGGTCACAGTGGGTAACTTTTTTTAACATGTGTATAGTCTTTTTACTATTACTTTTTAGTTTCTCTTAGTGTTATGGACATGTCGTTGATATTATCTTCCATCACTGTGGAAGATGTCAAGTGATTCCGAGGTGTTCGTTGGGTATGCAGATAGTGCTAGTCGACACACTTAGAGGCTTGTCTCTGCTGCTTGGTAATATTTACACCTCAAGGCCAGTTATTATTTTTCAGAGGTATATGATTAGGTGACACCACAAATATTGTTGCCGAGTATAGTGCAGTTATTGAGTTGCTTCGTGACGCTTTGTCATTGGGTATCTCTCATCTGTAGGTCTATCTCAACGCTCAACTGGTTGTGTCTCAGTTAAACAGAGTGTATCAGGTTCATGATCCAACTTTACACCGACGATTCCTTAGGGTACGTCTCTTAGAACGAAACTTTGATTATATTACATGAAAATATGTAATATAATCAAAGTTTNTTACACCGACGATTCCTTAAGGTGCGTCTCTTAGAACGAAACTTTGATTATATTACATATTTTCATGTTCCTAGGAGATTAAACCAAGTTACAGATACTCTAGCTAATCAAATTTTAGATTGGCATCTTGCACACATATGAAATAACATTGACATAAGCATGTAAATACATTTTTGCACACATGATTCATAAGACACAAAAGACCAAAAAAACATATATAATATCATAAAGTAACCAGAGTACATGGATGGACACAAGCGCCTCAAAAATAGGACCGACAACGCGTCACAGGGCTTATGCCCTCAAAAAATATATACAAGTAGTGCTCGTGGCACATCAAAATTTCTAGCTAAAGTCAGGGCCTGTGGAACCTGTTATATTGGTCCACAGCATTGGCTAAACACCGAAACAACCAGACCCACGTCCGTGGTGCCCCCGCTACATGAGGCTGCATAGATGGTGGCAGGTCCTCAATATCTGACATCGGAACCATGCGAGTGAGCACAGTGAAGTTACGCTCAACCCATCTCAATACCCTCTCAGCCTCCCCGGCTGGAAGATATCCTGCTACTGTTGGTCCCTCGGCGGCGGCAGGTGCAGCCCCTGGCCGAGGACGACGCTTGTTCCTCTCATAGTCAGCGGGTCGCACTGGTCCCACGTCTGCACACAATGAACACATACATGTCAAATACTCTGGCATAACAAAAAAAATGATATATATAACAAAACTACATAAAAATTACATATACAACAAAAAAAATACAAAGGTGGAGACTTACCCATCTCCCCTCACACCTCACCAGGAGGTACTGGTATCTCCAGGTCTCTCGAAAAATCAGTCCCAGCATAGGGGTAGTCCTCTATAACCGAGATATGTCATGATAGCCATGCAAAAAAGTCCTCATCGAAGGACTCATTGGTCCTTCCACCACCCTGTCATGACAGTAGTACTGCCCATCTACACACAGCAAGAAGAGAGGCCTGGTGTCCTCGTACCACTACTCGAGGACTAAAACTTGAAACTCTCTCAAAAAAGAACGAACACAGAATGGTCCTGAACCCGAAGTTCCTATGTGTTCGAAAATGGAAATCTGTCAACTGCCTCTTCATGCACTCAAGCAAAGTGGTACTCCAATCAGAAACTTGTGCATTTAAGCACTGGACTGCACAGTTCATCTGTGCGCAGGATGCCTGATGTAGAGCCGCAAAACAAGTAATTCGCCCAATAAGCAATACTATCACCTGTAGCGATAGGTTAGTGATCTTTCTTATAGGCACCTGCGTGCTCACGCGGTCCGTATCAGCTGCACAATATAGACCTACCAATTTTGCTATGTTATGCGTCCTAGCAGGAAAAGTCCAGAAATTGATTGGTTCCCCTCTCCTAGAGAGGCTAGTCAAAAAGTAAATGTCCTCAACTGTGGGCACCAGTGACTGCCCCTCTAACATGAATGCCTCTGCATCAGGATGCAAGTATTCAACCAAGGCATTCAGTAGCCTAGGTTGTGCCCGCATGAAAGGAAATAGAAAAAACTTGAGTAACCCACACTGCATCAAAGTAGCCACAACATTGGGGTCTTCCCCAACCAACTCATTCACCTCTTCATGCTCTCTTTCTCTCCAATGGACATACATCCTGCAAAAAAAAAAGGTTTAGGAGAGTTAAACCCTTGCTTTTTGTGTCTTTTGCATTCAATAAGGGGGCCCACGCGTGCTGTATTGGCGACAGTGACGTGTACACGCGGCCTGTCCTCAGACAACCCACGTGGACCTAGGGCCAACCTTTTAAAGGTTGATGCCCCCCTAAAAACTGAAACCCAATGCATAAATAAAGACATAAAATGCAAGATAAGGGAGTTTGTACTTACTTGGTCCAGACAGAAGTTCGTTTCGTCCACTGTAGCTCCTGGAATCACCACTTTAATCAAAGGGGGTCTTTTGGCTCCAGAGTCAATTTCCAAATTAGCAATGGTGATAATGAGCTGCCAGCCTCTATTTATAGACTTTTTGGCCTCTTTTTGTCACTTGTTTGGCCTCCCTTATCATTTTATTTATACCGAAATCCATTTAGTGTGATTTAGGAGTTGCATAGGAGGGATTTGATCGGGTATTGCGACCGTTTTTTTTTGTTTTTTTTGAGTATTTTTCGACTGTCCGTGGAAAAAAAATTCGATGATCAACTTGAACATATAGGTTAGGCTTCTTCCATGATTTTTGTATCTCGTTGTCTTTTTCCTTTACCATAGGATCGATCCCATTAGGTTGTGACACGGAACCATCATCTCTGCTTTAGAAGTGTCTAAACTTGGTGGTAGAGCTTACCGGAACATGAATGCCCTAGGTAGATCCTGGTTGCATTATGGTATTCATGTTGCCCCTAAAAACACTGTAGGCTCGGGAGTCGTTGTAGTTTTTCCTGAATACGAGTTTGAACCTCATTTGCATGATTCTTCTTCGCTCTTGACCTCACCCTTAGGACTCCCAAAAAATAATGGGTCTTCTTTCAATCCCTTTTCAGACCCTCTAAATATGAAAAGATTGTCGAGCGATCTTGTGGCCTTTCACGCTCGTTAAACTGAAATTTGAAGTCACGTCTGTCCGCCGGTAGTTTACCCTTTTTTCGTTCTGAACGGTCAACTGTACGAACAAAGGTATACTCTATGGAACTTCAACTCTATAGAAGAGTACTCTCAGGTATAA